>VHZZ01002835.1:104293-129853 GCA_009801015.1 Silene noctiflora | reverse complement strand
AAATCCGAGTCCGTTTCACTATTGTCTTGTTTACTACCGTTATAAACAAGAATTAGCGAAAGAACAATGGAGAGGGTATATAATATTTTACATTTATATCTCTGAGATTATGCTGTAAAGTTGAAACTTCGATTCTTATTTAAGACCCTCTTAACTTAAGATAACTGCTACATCCGATTAAAATAAAGGTGGAGATAAAAAAAAGTCATGAGAGGTCTTAAATTAAGGCGGTCTTAAATACGGCAAGTTGAAGTTGAAAAATACAATCTCCATTAAATTCAATTTTAATAATTGTTGGGAGTTTAATAATTGGCTTTAATAATAAATTTTTAAAGTAAAGCATTAAAATTTGTAAATGTTTTGTTTTAACAATTTTAACTAGTTTTTGTACCGGTGAAAATCACGGGTGTGTTTAAGATTAATTGTTTAAATTTAGGCATAACTGTGACCTTATTAGTATGAAACATATTGACATTTTTGTTGTTAACACATACACACTAAAATATTTCACCCGAATTATAATTCATGTAGTTTGTGAGAACCATAACAATATTTTAACATCTATTGTTATATATATAACTTAAGATATTATATGAGTAAATACACGTAATACCTAATGAATGTAATATGAAACTACTTAATTGGACATTGAAAACTCTTATATAATGTGTTAATTGAATATGCTATAGGGTTGTTGCCCATTTTCATCATTGACCAATAGTTTTTGTTTTTAATTTGTTTTTCATATATTTTCATTATTTTCATCAATAACCGTATCAATTTCACATGAAAGCCGACCGTTTTTTTTTCTTTTTTTTTTTCTATTAATTGTTTTTTTCATTACAATATACTTTTTGTCATTTCATAGGATAACATGGCTTTACAAGAGTATCATTGGTGCTATCTATACTACCCTTATACTATAATATTTTAATTTACTACGGTATATAATATTGAAAGTACGTTATCTGAAAAAACTAAGTTATTTTAGTTTTTAAACTTTTTTTACTTGTAACCAATTCATTGAAACAAACGGGTACAATTACACAACATAATACTACACAATTAAATTAATATGATGTTTAGCAATAAATAATAAAAGCTTATTTATATGTTAAATTATTTTCCTTTATTGTTACAATAAAATAGCAAAAGAGGTTTTTTTTTTTATTCTTTTATTGTTTTTTTTTTTGTTACTTGCTAATAAATGACTTGGTAATATGGTGGTGGGTTGTATTGATAGTAGAAAATGTTGATGTGGCATTTAGATAGGTAATTAGTTTATCTTTTTATTATTATATATAGACTTGTAAAGTAATAGTTAAATTATAAAGTCATGTTTAAAATCTTAAATTTCAATTATAAATTTCATTGCAATTAACATAAATGATATGTTATGGTTATTTGGTTGACTACTAGAAGTAGTATGATATCATTGATATGTCTTCTTATTAATTAAATTTGAGTTTTTAGTATGTCTTATTACCCAGACAACTTTAAAAAAGACCGACTTGTAAGATGAAACACAATTATTTGGATGAAAATTAACACAAAATTAGTAAAATAGTTATACCTATTTTTCATTTTGTCAAAGTCGTGCTGAAAACAAAATGAATATTTTGACATGTGAATATTTAAACTGAGAATTTTGGACCATATTTAATTTACTATAGATTTTTAATTAGAGAAATGGGACAAAAAGAAACTTTTTAACTCGTGTACGTTTAAACCCGTGAGCAAGAGTTATTACTTGTAGAATATAATAAAAAATAAAATAACCATCAGAGTTTATTTGCAGGTGGTGTTGGCAATAAAAGAGTTTCATGACTCTCTTACAAAACAAGTTGTATTAACACGAATTATAAAGGGAGATGATTTCACACCGGACACGATTATATAAAAAAAACAATTTATTTATTAGTAATAAATGTGATTTTTTTTTTACAAATATGTTGGTTACCGTGTGTAACGTTTCAAATAATAGTTGTCTTTTGTATAAAAGCCAAATACCAAAGTGTCGACCCAATTTAATGCTCCTTTTAAAACCATGTCCATTGATAATTTGAGCAACATTTGTGGCATAATTTCAGCTCGTTTCTATTCAGTTCAGCCCTATACAATTCAGTTTAACTTTAATCAGTTAAGTTCATATGTTCACAAATTAACTCTTATTTCAATTCAATCCAACTCGATTTAGTTCAATTTAACTATTTTTGACCGAAAAGAAAGGGCTTAATCACATCACTTAAAACATTAACCCCTTGATTTAGGAAGCCCACAGATATACGAAAACAATGAGCATCACCAAACTTCCAGTACAAGTGAACTTTATTGATGGATTATTCATTTGGAAAATCCATTTTAAGTAGTTGGGGTAGTTGGATTAAAGCTACATCTGAGACATACACAATTCGGGTCACCCGTTTAGCATACTTATACTCCCTCCGTTCTAGTTAATAATTATTTATTTTTATTTTTGGGTAGATAAATTTATAGTTATCTATTTCTCCTTTTGAAAGTTTTTTTGTAGATCATCTTTCATATGTATGGGGGTTGTAATTTCGTGTTGTCCAAATTCATAAATTTTCGTTGTTTTGGCATAACTATTAATCGTAATGGGGAGAGTATAATCAAATCCATCTCAATATCACATCCCTTTACATGGGTTTTCCTCTCTAATTGAACTTGCTCTATGTTTGGATTGTTTTAGACAATATCGTAATCTCTTTAAGTTATTTATTTATTTTTAGAGAGGTATTGATTTAAGTTAAGACAATTGATTGAGAATAAGGGAGTATAATGTTAATATTCGAAATCTTGATAATTTGATATTGATCAGCTCATCTGCTAATCAACATTCAGTAACGTGATTTTACTAATATTCCTTCGCAGTTATTTGTTTATTTTTTATATTCATTGCAAAGAGTATTTTAATCAAAAATAAAACAATAAGACTGAAAAAGTATATCCGTACATGTCATGCTAAAACTCATTTGGGGATATCCATTTCTCACCCACTTGCATTATCCACTTACAATTTGTAAGAGGGATACTATCCGTCTTCAGCTTTAGACGAATAATGTCAATCTAAAATGAAGACGGATAGTAGCTCTCTTACAAAATACAAGTAAAAGGACAAGTGGGGATATCCATTTTCCACCCACTTGCACTATCTACTTACATTTTATGAGAGGGATACTATTCGTCTTCAACTTTAAACTGATAGTGTTTGTGTTATTAATCCTACCTTAATCATTAGTGTCACTTCTTAAGTGGGGAGTCTCCAATTTTACTCAATTTTAAAAACACTTCTTTACCCCCAATAATTCCAATTTCCACGCTACCCTACCCCACCACACAGAAAACGACGCCGTCCAATTTATTTATTTGCCGCATACAATCAAAGATCCCTTGTTTTACTCTCACTCTTCCCTCCTTCCAAAAACGGTGTCGTTTAATTTTTCTGATTATCACAAAATTCTTAGTTATGACGTGTCACAGCTAGGAGGTTGTGGTTTAGATATCTAACAATTTTACGATAAAATATATGCCGTAATCAATATTTGATATATAAGAATTCGTAAATGATACGGTAACATTTTACATTTAACAATAAAAATGTTTACATTTAGGTTATTCTGTTCAGCTTAGTTTGAGCTTTCGAAAAATACACACGGTGTTTTTAAGGTTTGTCATTTTGCACGAAATACCTAAATTTTTGATTCGGAAACTTTAAGACATCATAACTCGTGCTTACGAGATCGAGATGTAACATTTTTTTTTCCAAAGAAATCGTCTTTCGAGAACTACGATTTGGGAAAAAAATTGAGTTTGGAACTCATGACCAAGAGATATGGTCACTCAAAATTTGTTCGGTCAAAAAAAACTTTGACATACAAAATCTCCTAGCCACGGGATCCAAATACGACAATTTTTTTTTCCAAATCATAGTTCTCGAAAAGACGATCGATTTGAAAAAAATAAAATTGTAACATTCCAATCTCGTAAGCACGAGTTATGACTTGTTAAAGTTTTACGGATAAAAAATTTGGGTCTTTCGTGCAAAATGGCAAACTTCAAGGGCATCCTGTGCATTTTTCGTTGAGCTTTTATTTAGCTCACTTCAATTCACCTGATGTTAGCTATATACATAAATTTCAACTCAACTTTATTCAACCTAAAAAAAATAGGAGCTAATCCGTCACAATTTATAACCGTCACAAATAGATTTAATTGATTGTTTATACTCGTATATACTGACATCATATAACTTGTCCGTTGTCACTGAATTAAACATTTCGCAAAATTTATCCACTGTACGAAAGCCATTTCATAACTGCAACGACTAAAAAATTGATCAAATCAAAGGAAGGATTTCTTTGTGTTATTATAATTTCTGTTGTTTGTCATCAATTCTATCTTTTTTTTTTTTAATTTCATGTAATTTTCTATTTCATATTATTTAATTCCATGCAATTAGTATTATTATTGTTTATGTTTATTTGATCAATTATGGTTGAATTCTGTTTTAATTTGATTAATATGTGAATATGGGATTATTTCTATCATGGGTATTGATTATTTTGTGTTATTTGTTGATTATTTGATTATATTGATGTTTGATTTTGTGTGTTGTAGTGTAGTTTTGATGGGTTTGTTTTGTTCTTAGTGATGGAGTTTGATTTGAGCATAGTTTTGTTTATAATGATGTATTTGAGATAGTTATGAGTTTGATTAGTAAGGGTAAGGTTGCGTACATCTGAATTAACGATATTAACGATATGGTGCATGCTGGTTTTTCCCCTACAAAGTTGATTGTGGAAAGATTAGATGAGGGCATAGTTTTGTTTATAATGATCACGAGTTTGATTAGTAGGGGTAAGGTCGCGTACATCTGAACGGACGATAGGGTGCATGCTGGTTTTTCCTCTGGTAAAGTTTATTGTGGAACTTGGAAGATTATATGAGGGCATAGTTTTGTTTATAATGATCACAAGTTTGATTAATAGGGGTAAGGTCGTGTACATCTGAATTGTTGATAGAGTGCATGCTGGGTTTTACTCCTGTTTTTTTTTTCTGAATTTATGATCATAAATTATACGAAGTAAATGAATTCAGTAGACAGTAGAACCCCTGTTTAGAATCACAAATTACCTTGTAAGACCGGCGTACGATGCGTTGTAATGCATTCGGTATTAAAAAGCTGTTGTCAAACAGTGCTACAGGATAATTACTGATTTTTAGAGTATGTTTGAGTAGTTAGATGGTTTGATCTAGGTCACTGAGGTAAACTGTAATTTATTTCAATTATTGCATTAGAAGAATTTTGTTTGATCAGCTTGTTTCATCTCTAAAGCCGTCTTTTCAATAGAAAAATAGATTAGGAAAGGATTTGGGGTTTCTTTACCTGAATGATTGGTGTTTGGTGGGATATTGTATCACTTGAATGAGACAGTTCCCTTAGTGATAAAAGATATCTCAACATTTGGTGTAGGGTTTATACTTCAGATTTGGTAGAGTTTGGTTTTGTTTCCTTGGCTCTGTCTGTTTGCATGGTGAAGTATGGTACAATAGGAAATGGCCTCTGCTATATTGAATATTCGGATTACTTCACATGTATTGCTGTTTAAGCTTCTCTGTCACTATATTAATTAGAGTATTAAGTGTAGGTGTCCCTATGTTAAATCGAAGCATCACGTATAGAAGTTGGTGTTGTCTTATCTGTATGTTTTCTTATACTCTCGCCGTTCCAATAGGTTGTTTACTTTTTGAATAACATGTGAGCAGTATTTGGGAAGTGTAAACAACCTATTGAAACAAAGAAAGTAGGTAATACTGTAATAGTATACGCTAATAAGCATTAATGTTCCTGAATCCAATTTGTGGTTTTAAGCCTATGAGCGTGTCTCCTTATTATATGCTCTTAGGATGAAATGCTAATTCTGAATTTCATATGCGTGATTTAGATGGCCCGTCAAAGTAGGTTTGAACTTTGCAAGATTTACTGTTGATACGATGTTTTTGTTTAATTGGTGCTGTTCTTGAATGTTATGCCTGTAATCTAGATGTTCTGGTTCGTTGCTTTTTTTGAGTGTTATGATTTAGATAAATTGGCGTGGTTTGCCACTTGATAGTTGATAATTTGATCTGCTATTTTCTATTACAGTAAGATGATTGATGGCGGCAGCAGAAGCAAGAGCTGCTTGGCAAAGAGCTAATCGTTACTTTGTCCAGGAAGATGCAAAGAGAGCTCCAAAATTATCCACTCGCCAATCTTCGACTTTATCATCCAAACAAGCTGATTCCGAAGGGGTCAATGGTGCTGAACACCCTAACCATTCAGCTATAGGTTTCATGCCGTACAGTGGTACCCCATATTCCAATCTGCCGCCTGATGCAAAATGGTGGCTTCAAACCCAACCAAACTACGTGCATCAAAGAGGCTTGAATGTTGACCACTTTAATGATAGAAAGATTGATATGATCGGAAGTCGTTCACAAGTTGAACCCTCTTCAATGTGTGATGATAGCATACATACTGTAAATTATGAGGATGTTGAGTCTTTTCTGGATGTTAACAAAAAGCCTAAATTGGGATTGGAAGAATTCAATGTTGTAGACAGTAAGCTTGATCAAGATTTCCTTGATTTAAAGAAAATGACCGACTATTATGAGCTTATCGAAATGGAGACGGTTGAAGGTTCAGTTTCCAAACAGTCCAGTAATCTTTCCTCGAGTGCGGATTCTTCTTGGGTGGGTGGAGATAAGGTTCCTTGGTGGCATGTGACAGATGGAGAGGAATTGGCTTCATTTGTGGCACATAAATCACTTCACCATGTTGAGAACTGTGATCTTCCTCCGCCTCAAAAGATGAAAGTCAGGAGGGAAACATGTAATCAGGGAAAGTCAACGGAACACGATGAGATTTGTACAGCATCTCTAGAGTGTGAATTTCAAAGCGAAGCCATTTCTAGTCCATCGTTTAGTGGTTCACTGAGAAGACATTGGTCTTCAGTCAAAGGAGAATTATCACCAAATGAAAATTTAGCTAATGAACCTCTCAGGTAACAATGAATTTTAAATGTGTTTTTGATGTATCCTACCCCCATCCCCAAATTGGTGATGGTGAATTTTTAAAGATGCTTCTGAATTATGCCCCCACCCCCAAATTGCTCGAGTGTGAATCGTAACGTGAAGCCATTTCTTGTGCTACTGTCAAACTCTTGGTCCTTTTTTTTTTGTATCGAAGTATAAAGCAAGTACTTTTGCCTCCAGGGATAAGGATGAGAGTACCCCAACATATTTTTGTGCTGAGAACTTGAGAAAGTAGTCGTACACGTTATGGCTTTATAGTGTGATCATAGGATGTTAGAGTTTTCATTTCACTTTGAAATGTTTCTTTTACTCAATTATTCTCTCCATCCCATTTATGGCTTCTTTGAATCGAGGGATTGGGAAGGAGCATGAGCAGTGGTGGCGCGCACCCCTCCAATATACGAAAGATTTGAGAGATAACTCTCTTGCTCCACATCTTCCCTTCCCTTCCCGCCATCCCCCTCCCGGCCTGTTAGAGTATAAAATCGATTTTGGGACTCCAGCCATCAGCTCAAGCAAAGTTTGAGATGGTTTCTTGACACCGCCCTTTGTTCTTGTATCCAAACACACCCTTATATTGTCCCTAATTGACTAGAGTCATATTTAAGATTTAGTTATGTCGCCATTTGGGAATCTACATGTAGAGATATCACATGATCCTTTTCCTGCCTCCCCCTAGGAGTTCCAATGGGATGAAGGGAGTATCTTAAGAGAGTACTTTACTAGAGAATAGAGATTGTAGGAGAGTTTACCATTTTTTTTAATTAGATATAGAAATGGGTCAATGGATTATAATGGAATAAATCAAAATGGCTCACTAAAGTGGCTGCGCTTCTTTCTTTTGTGAAGTAGCGGTCCTTCGATGCAGTTCTCGACGCAATTTTCATCTTGGGTCATTTGAAAACAGCCTCTTTGTGTTGCTAACACAAGGGTAAGAGCATGTACATTGAAGAGTATGTTATCATCCTCTTATTTCTTCCCTTTCCTTCTATTTTTTTGACACATCACCCTCTCTTTCATCCTAACTCATTTTCCACTATTTTCATCCTCCTCCTTCTCTTCTTCTATTTTTTTTCTCACATCAAAGAGGATCCTCTCTACATCCTCTATCATATTTTAATTGTTTTTTCTATTGGAAATCAAATAAAATAATATCCATATGCATTATTTTTATTGGAGTATTGACACAAGGGCCTAGGTTGTCTTCCTCTAAAAATAGAGGAAGTCTTCCTCTTCCTCCTTCAAAGAGGATGCTCAATATTAACTCCACATTGAAGAGGACATCCTCTTAGCACCCTCTTTCATCTAAGAGGATGGTCAATCCTCTTCAATGTGGATGCTCTAAGGCTGCGTACATCCGACCCCCCCTTACCCCGCAATTTGTGGGAGCCGTTGAGATGCTGGGGTAATGTTGTTGTTGTTATTGTTGTTGTTGTTGTTGTATAGAAATGGGTCAATTATTTTGGGATAGAGAAAACAGGAAATAGTGACGATATAAATATGGAGTTTAAGAGAACATGGTGCGATCATATGAAGCCAGCTGTCTGATGACTGTGATCAGCGACTTGAACTTCTAGGGTCAGAATGTTGATCTAAACTTAACAACTAATTAGGGCTTACTCTTGTGAATCTGATTCTATCATAGGAGTACTAGCACATACTCCCTTTGTTTTACTCCATTGGTCTCGGTATTCAAAATTCTCCTCACATAAAGTAGAAAATGTGGCTAATGAGTAGAGTTTTACATTTGTGATGTAAACGGAGGGGTTTTAAACCAGGCAAGAGCACAATCTCATTTCAATTACTTTACCAGCTAAGCTAGTTATCATTGATTATTGATCAACAATACATGAAATCCGAAAACTGTGCAGATCAAGCAATCTTAACCCTCTGGACAAAGAAAGGATTCCTGTGAATGATCCTGAAAAAGCCAAGCTACTCGAAGCACTTTGCCATTCTCAAACTCGCGCAAGGGAAGCAGAAAACGCGGCCAAACAAGCCTGTACAGAGAAAGACCACATTCTGAAGCTCTTTTTCAGACAAGCTTCTCAGCTTTTTGCATATAAGCAGTGGTTCAAAATACTACAATTGGAGAATCTCCTTCTACAAACCGAAAACCAAAACTCGTCACCTCATCCACTCTCATGCATGACCCAAAAAAACAAAACCTGTAAAAGCTGGCAGAAGCCGTCTAAAGCCAAGCGGCATAAAAGACGTTCGCAAGATAATGATATCGGTAAATACGCTGTTGTTTTTGCAGTAGGCTTTACTCTCGTTGGTGCAGGTTTGATTCTCGGCTGGACAGTCGGTTGGTTGATGCCCTCTTTCTAGGCTTATCTTTATCTCATTCTGAGTTCTGACTAATTATTAAACTAGCAGAGTTGTATGACTAGGTTTCGGTTATGTATCATACTAATCATAGTGTAATTTGCTTAAATTTAGCTTTTGGCTCTGTTCTGGTATGTACAAACTACAAATGATGTCTGTAAATATGTGAATTTTAATTTCGAAAACATTTTGTAAACTTTTCTTGATTGTTATAGCATGCTCTTTGTCTACTTTTTTGTGCTATCGATCACTATGAGTGAAGGGCAGTCGATACCACAGTAAATGTTTAGGTCCTTTAAGATATCTGCAATCGCGAGCAGCGAGTGAGACTGTCTCCTACGTGGCTACGTTAGACTGGCCTATAACTTGGGTATTTACACCAGTTTTATTCAACAAGTTCAAGTTTATTTGCTGCTATGGTCAAGTGTTTCACCTGAGTTTTGATCACAAACAACAGAGCTTGTTAGATTTTTAGCAAATCCATCTACATGAACTTTGTTTTCTAAGAATTTTCCCTTACTACTTTACTAGTCAAGTCATCCCTAACCTATTTGACTTCGACACTTCATATAGCTGTCGTGTATTCGACACGACACGACACGTCGACACTTTATGTTAGATTGCAAAATAGAAAATTTGCACACAATAGCTATATCCAACATTCTGACATGTGTCATACACGACACCGTGTCGCCGAGTCGGAGTAATGCAGTCCCCAGCAATTAGTTTTGTAGGGCATTGTTGTATGTAAATTTGTAATCAGTTAAGTGATTGTTTGGTTACTACTAGAAAAACATGTGAACTGGAAAATCCCATATGTAAAAATCAAGTATTTTGTTGGTGTATTTTCAAAATAAAATGTATGAATTGCAAGTTACATGAATTTTCATTGTCTACAAAAGTAAGTTGTTTTATTGCACCAAAGTAACCCTTGTCTGAGTCAAGATCTTCTCCATTTCCAAAAACGAACTGAAGAGTTTATTTCTTTTCAACGGTAAGAATTATGCATAGAAATAAAAGGTTAATGGACTATAAAGGAGAAAATATTATTAAAATAGATTTGTGAGAGGGGGAAATGGAGAGAACGAAATGGAGAAGATCTTAATTGCCCTTGCTATATGTAAAGGTGATCAAATGTAGATTTGGGATAGACACATGCCAAGCTGAATGAGAATTTGTGTTCCATAGGCAAGCGAGTTAATATCTTACACGTGTTTTGCGGATCGTTTCTAATAGAGGAGACAATCCATGAACAATAATATCCATTAACAACTCGATAAAGGAAGACGCATCAAAATTCAAGATAATGTGTCCTAACCCATTCGATTCGTCTACGAATTTGAAAATAAACAATTGATCTCTTTTAATACGGATATATTTATCTTAACTCTCAAATATAATGTGAGTCAAATTGTAGTCCATTTAAATTGTTGAGAGTTGAGACAAACCATTTTGTTAAAACAGGCATATATAGTTATTGACAGGGGTGGTCAAAGCTTAAGGTCAACCCGCCCCACCGTGTCTGTCCCACCAGTCGAGCCTTTTTTGCCCGACCCGGTTGGCCTGTGTCAAGCCTAGCCAGACCCGTCCTCTACCACGGGACGCGCCCAGGTCCAACACATCCTACCCAGCCCGTCCCTTGACTAGCCTAAAACCAACCCACCCTAAGCCCTCCCATATAACCTACCCCGGGTCAATTCCGGGTCCACCTCCACCAGGCCCGGTCCGATCCACCCCTTACCCGGGTGTCCGGGCTGTGTCCATGTCCATCATCTTCAGCCCGACACTCTCCTTGACCTGCCCACCCCCAAAGCTTGCCTGCCCGCCCGTTTGACCAGCCCTAATTGTTGTCGTCTACGTATCAATTTAACTTTTAAGCTATCTTATGCTCGAAAATACACGTTTTCAGGTCGGCCCATTGATCCGATCCGATCCGATCCGAATGTACTATTTAATTGACCACTAAAAACTAATTAATTACCTCACCGGAAAAGAGAAAAAAGGAAAGATTCACAGAGAGAGCGAAAAAAGAAAACCGAAGCAAAAATGGGAGTGATGGCAAATCTGAGGATGTTCGTCGTTCAACAACCCGTCGTCGCCGCTTCTTGCCTTATCGGCGGCATCGGTATTTTTCTTCAAACCCTAATTTTAATCAATTTCAATCTTACTTCATATTTTGTGATCCAATTTTTATCATTTCGTATGTAATTAGTTTGTATTTCTCTGAAAAATTATCGAATTTGTATGATTAGCTGTAAGCTAGGTTGCGTTGATCGATATTATGATTACGAATTAGTTTAATTTGGCTCAGTTATTGATTGAATTCGAAGGAGTTAGGTTAATTGCTGGACGTAGATTCCGATTTCGCTACATGCAGTTGTAGTGTGTATTGTTGAAGCGTATGATTGTTGGATGTTTACTGTGATTTTTGATTCTAGTGCAAGGCACATTGCGTAAATTGACTGAGCCTTAGACGTGAGGAGTGCGTTTCCACAAGATTTTATTTGGAGTTTTGTTAATAGTTATAGTCGTCGAGCTAGTTTTTGATGGAGGTTGAGTCATGGCTGTTCAGTTTAATTTGGGATGGAGGTCAACCTAAAGTTGGTCGGAGGATGTGGATTTGATTGTTCGGGAAGAGGGAGAGATCAACCCTGGATTGGCCTAAGGTTGCAAATCGATTGCTATTGGTTGTTGGTTTTGGAGGAATTTTAGGTTTATTTGTGGAATCCGTCTGCCTTGAGCTGAATGTGGCTAATGCCTGGAAATTTTATGCAAGGACAAGAATTGGTAGGTCGTCAAAATGCTGAAAAACTATTGGACTACTAGTCTACTACTACTAGTTTTACTACTTTGTTTTTTGTTTTCGAAGTGTTATTCCTGGTTGGAGTTCGAAAGTACTTTAAGAGCAGTAGCATTGGAGGGATTGAATAGTGTTATGCACTGTGGGACTGTGTTAATTACTTGATTCTGAAATCATCGGTTTGAAACACCGGGCGTTGTTGAAGTGGGGTGTTTTGTATAGTTGAAAGTTGTGTGATGTTGGGAATATTTTATAAGAGTTAGATGAGGATATTGCGCAGCGAGATGTAGTCTTTAATAAGACATGCAGCGTATATCTTATACATGTTGCTTATATTAGAGCATGTAAAGTCACAAAAAAAGGAGAGTGCGGGTTTAACTCTCCATTTACACTCTCCTTGGAGAGCAAAAACCAACTTTACACTTGCAAGTTACAATTGCACAAGTCTTGTATTCACTCTTATATATTTTTTCGATGAGTTAGATATACTATTATTAATAAAAAGAACGGCAAGGGAGGTGACGCTTATGCACAAAAGACATCTTAGAGGTGACAACCGTGACACCCATTTATTTTAAGGCTCCTAGTGTTAGGGCCATGAGACATTGTCACATTCTAAAGACGAGTGTGGCAGAGATGCGTATGTTGAGGTGGATGTGCTCATGTGCTGCCATACAAGGAAAGATCGACTAAGGAATGAGGTGATTAGGGAAAAGGTGAAAGTGGCGCCAGTAGAGGACAAGATAATGAAGAATCAACTAAGATGGTTTGGCCATGTGAGAAGGAGACCTATGAACGCACCTGTTAGGAGGCTGAAGACCAGGGAACAGAAAAGGTTAATAGGGTAGAGGGAGACCAAAACATACATGGTTGAGAGTGATAGAGCACGATATGAGATTTTTCGGGATTCACGAGGAAATGGTGACGAAGAGGGCTCAATGGAGGGAAATGATACATGTGGATTTTTAGTATTTGATGTTATTTGAAATATGTAGTGTTTTTATTAAATTTTTAAAAAAATTATTTGTTCTTTTCGGATTTATTACACGTTTTTACTAACAACTTTCTTTTATATTAATACTTGTTCATTTTGAAGGTATTCTGGACCCTTAAGTTTTTCTTGATTTTCAAATCGTTTTAATCTTTATTCTCGATTTAAATTCTAAGTTTTTATAAAAGAAATCCGGACTTCGATTTTAAAACTTACGAAGTATAAGTTTACCTTGACTTTTGTATTATGTTTCACTCCTCTTTTGTTTTGCATTTTTCCTTTTCTATATTTTTGCATTTTGAGGTATGCGATCACCCATGGATAGTTCTAAAAGATGATTCATGTCAACCAACTCCCAATCATTTTGGGATTAAGGCTCTGATGTTCTCCTTGTTGTTGTTGGTCCCACCACTTTTATATTTACATTACAAATGAAAATAAAAACAAGTTTACTCTTGCATTTTCACTTGCTATGACCGACTTTAATTCGAGGCTTCACCTAGTACTCTTGACTGCTCTTGGAGGAGAGCAGATTGATAGTTACATTTCCCACGGGGAGCAAATGAAGAGCATATGGAGAGCTCATACTGTGGACAAACATCACGATACTTTGCTTTCAAACAATTAAGACCACATTGAGAGGAATGAGAGCATTTAGAAAGCGCCTTGGAGAGCTTCTGGAGTACATGGTCTTACTATCAAAAGAAAGTGGAAAAGGAAAGAGAGTCTTAATAATTATTCTGAACAGTGAACAATTTATATGGTTAATCGATGTCTAATTTTACGAATATTTTCACACAATATACACTTAGCACAACTTCTTGTATGATAATATGAAAATAATTGTTTTGATAAACCAAACTAGACTGGTTTTACATTGTATGACTTTATCAATAAATTTTATTCAGAGAAACAAGACGATTGTAGTAGGAGTACTTCTTTATCTTTTATGTAAACTTATATGGCCATTCGAATTTTCTAGGCCTTTTCCTACCAGCCGTGGTGAGGCCTATGTTGGACTCCATGAAATCAACTGAGGAAGTACCACAACCCCCTTTAAGTGATGTAAGTGTTGTCTTTACTTTCTGAAATCAGATTTTGTGTTTTACATCTAGAGTGAAATCCCTAATGTCCTTCTAATGTATTCGCAGCGACCTTATGTGGATTTGTGGAAGTTTTAAATTGTTGATATGCTACGTAGTTTATCATTGTTTCCCCTGCTTGTTGTTTCGTAATAATCTGTATTGTAGATGTGAACATGTGATACATAACTTCTTTGCTGGTTCTAATTGTTAATCTTGTATTGGGAGCTCTTTTTTGTATGTACACTACATTTTCGAATTGGTCTATTAGCCTATATGGTTCCTAGTTCAGTATTCATTTGATACGTAATTAGTTACATGGTGCCTACATTGTCTATTAGAAATATATTCTTTTAAGTTACTACTTTTTAAGTCAACATGCAGTTTAGATGCTTTCTTTTTATCTCTCTGCATTACTACTAAATAAATAGCAAGTTGTCTCTACTACAAATAATAGCATCTGGATCTCTAAAGATCATTTCTTTCCTAGTTCACTCCCTCAAAATATCCGTGGTTGGATGAAAATTTTGGTTCTTCGGTTATTGCAGGTTGTTGCTGGGATCACGGGTAATAAAACAGCTTGAAGAGGATATTGGATGTGAGTCATGATCTTTCTTATATCGTCCTCTTCTGTTCTATATATGCAAGAAGCGCTCTTTTAGGAAATAAGCTATTTTGCGAGCTACAGATATCACATTTTGTGTTTCCCTGTTTGATTGTTATGAAGAATGTTGATTATTCTCCGAACATTTTTTTCCCGAATCTTAATAGTGAAACTTATTTCTTGCCTGCTCCCTGTCATCTGTGTAATGCTTTGGTTTAATGTTATTAGTTTTACTTTCTTCATCTTGAAAAATCTATGCAGTAGAGTCAATTGGCTCTCTTGCAGCAATTGCAATGGAGCCTCCTTTAAACCCGCTAAAGTTACTCATTTGGACTAGTCAAGTATCTCTTGCTTACAGAATTGGTTGTGTGGTGTTCATTAACCTATACTGTTAATATGTAGTGTTAAAATTTGGTACCACAATGGTCAGATTGTTTTTCCATTTCTGACTCCTCATGCTGACTGATATAGGGCTACTTGGGATCTATCTGCATGAAGGTAGCCTGTCCTTGCAATGTTAGAGACTTAGAGCCTTTGAGGGGTGTTACTTCAGTGCTTTCCTTTCTTCCTCAGATTCTAATCCGAATCCCTATCCCAACCCCAACCCCAACCCCAACCCCAACCCCAACCCCATGAAATTACGGTGTTCTCATGCATTTCCTTTCATGGTCAGAGTTTATTGAAGGATTTAGGAGAAGCCATCTCTGTATTTGGCTAATAACCCTTCACTTAATTGAGTTATAAAGATTGGATTGAGTGCAACATGTAAGTCTAGTCTATTTTTGACACTACCTTATCTCCTCTTCTATGTCATGGTAAATAGGTAGCATGTGTCTCTCACAGTAAGATAGTGAAACATAGTGTAGCTGAATACGTTTGAAAGAGTTTTGCTTTTCAAGTATTTTTAGTCGCTCTAATATGGACTTGTGGTTATTGATAGTTTTTGTGTTCTGCCTAGGCCTGCTTTACAGTAGTTCTTATGCTATGAGGTAGCAACCAGCCATTGCAAATTGTTTGGAACTTGCATTATAACCTTCAAATTCGGACTTTTAGTGGACAACCTCACACAACTATGTTAGAATGAGTTGAGCTTATCAGATCAACTTGTTGATAAGGTAGGTCCAGTTAACGAGACTCATATTTGCAGATAAGATGGTAATTGGGCCTTGAAGTCCTTTTTTTCTTTTCTCAATAGCCTCAATAACAAAGACTTTTACTTATTTTGAAAGTTATACAGAATAAAGATTGCGACTTGTTAACACAAATACACGAGAGACTTCCAAAGGCATTGTTTCAAAATCAGTATAGTGTGACTCTTTGGTAGTTAGGTATGCAGTACGCTTTTTAGGAAGTTTCCTCTAAAGTTTAAAGTGATAACAAAATGTGTCCCGTAAGAGCTCTCTTAACTTGAATTATACTTCATACTCGTTCTTCTCAGTGTCACTGTAGGCGACAGTGTCCGAATGTATTGGGTTTATCAATACCAACTCATAGGTACACCACTGCCAACTAATTGGACCATTTTTGCCGATTCAAAAGGTTACTTAACTTACACACCCCCTGGCTTGCTAAGCAGATTGTGCTTAGTCTATTGCTTAGTAGCCGTCATTCAATGCAATTGTGAACATTATTTTTATTTTGGATTATTTGAAAATTGTCCTTTTGTTGTTAATACAAGGGTAAAATTACATACAACTCCCCTTCACCTCACCATTTACGGAACCTTTAGAGGTATTGAAATAATGGTATTCTTGTACCCCTTTGAGCTAGGGTCAAATAATATCTCCAACCAGGGCGTACCATACTACTATAAACCAAGCCCATGATACCTGATGGTAGTTACGAACTTACGATTTCCTAAAAAAGGGTGAGGGAGTCAAGGAGAGAATAAAAATCGAAGTTACCGGAGTCATGTTTGCACTTTACCTCAACCAAATTATCTTACAAGTACTCAAACCATTTTTACTCTGTACATTGTGAATCGAAAACAATAAGCCCACCTTTGAAATCACACTCTACGCTACTGAAAGATATTTTTATGTTCACAATTTGAATATTCACGTCTTTTTTTGAACACTTAGACACTTTAAGTTGTGGGGCAAAAGTTACTATTATACCAATACAACTGAGCTTTACTTCTGATTTTTGAAGACAGTGACTGAAACTTTAACATGAGGAATTCACGGGGATTACTTTACAACGCATCTTTCTTGCATCTTGTACTTCTTCTGGGTATAACTTGCTTGAAGGTCCCATAGATGGTTGCCTGTTGCAAAAATTAAAACACAACTTTAAATTTCTGTCCTTCATGTTCGTAACTTCTGCAGCTCAGTGTGCTCACTAATATATGGATGTACTTCGGAGTCCATTAATGGTAAAATACGGAACTACTTCGAAAATTGAAGTCCGCTAATGGTACATTACTACCTAATTGGAGGGGCTGCAATTTGTGCAGTTGTGAATTGTGTTAGGCTATTACCCCCTAATTAGAGGGGATGCAATTTGTGCAGTTGTGAATTGTGTTAGGCCATTACCCCCTTATAGCACATTATTATTACCCATGTTACTTGACACCCTGGACTTGTAGAGTTGTAGGTTAACCCAGATTCTTTGCCTTCTCATTTCCTGTTATGGTAGCAATTTACTTACTCCCTCCGTCCCATTTATTTGTTCACTTTTTTTATTCTTTCTGTGAGGTGATTAATCAAAAGTAAACAAATAATTGGGATGGAGGCACTACAATATAAGTTTTCCAGCTAGGCTTAATGACGCTTGCACAACCACATGTATGTGGCATTGTGCCACGAAGTGGTGCACGCGCTGTTCGTGAGATTATCTTACCTGATATTATTTTTATGACATATATAATCAATGCATTGCCATTTTTAGTGAGATCTTGAAGTCAACCTTTACCCTTGATCAATAAGATTTAAGACTATTAGATAGTGAATTTATGTTTGAGACTTAGGGAGTTAGAGGTCGTAATACTACATCTATCCACCCTTAACTAATTATTTATTGCTTCTTGATGTTTTAGTAGGACCAGTGAACCGGCAATGTCCCTTTACTCGGTTTGATACGTTAATTAATTGCCTATATTTGTCCTTAAGAAAGGTGTAGTTACTTGAATGATCGGAGGCTAGTGTTCCCAACCACTACTTGTTGGCTTGTTGACAATCACAAACACATTCTCAATTTTACTGTGCTGTTAAAATCCAATTTCTTATGTCCTACAATTAGAAGGTTAATTGTTGAAAAAAATGATTTTATTCTAGATCTTAATTTTTAAATAGGTTTTAATTTTTCGGAGAAGAGTATGATTTCCTTCTAATGATGATACCCAGTTTCGTAGAGCAGGGATCAGAGTCTAATTTTTCATTTCTCTTCCATAAACAAGTGATTACTTGATGAGAGATTACTATTTTTAATTAACCAAAGAAGGTATTGATGGCAAGTAAGTATGATGAATTCTATTCCATAAGCCGCCCCGAATCCTGAGACCAATCTCCTAGAATCTCTTCCTATTTTTTCGACGCTAGTTCTAGATTCATCGGCCAGGCCAACTAACCTGCAATTATAAATTTCTGGCCTTCTAGAGTTCTAGGTGTCTCTCAAGTCTTAGACTTACTGGCTATTCCTAGTTTTTACCATTTAAGCTCTGTTTCATGATACATTTTTCCTTGTCCTTCATATGGCGGAGTTGAATAGTAATCATGTTAAATTGCTTACTTCTAAAGTCTACTGATTGAGAAGATATTATCTTTCACAAAGGTGGGGTTAGGTAGATTATGTTATCATTATGATTTATTAGTATGGTATTTGTGCCTTGAGTGATTCATGCATTTTGTAAATTATGTTCTTTGCTAAAATGTTGGGAGTTTGGATCCTCTCCATATCTTTTATGAAAAGGTCCATTAACTCTCACAAAATAATTTTATATTACTCATATTATTAGACTGATTTTTACTGTTCTCTTGTTTTGTTTACCTTTTACTTTTATTATTTTACAGTAAAAAAAAGAACTCTCCCTTCCCCATTGTCAGAATATGCACATCCTTTATTTCTTAGATTGATTTTTATTGTCCCCTTGTTTTATTTACCTTTTGTTTTTACTACTTTACAGTAAAAAAAAGTCTCCCTTCCCCTTTGTCAGGATTTGCACATCATTTATTTCTTGGACAGATTTTTCCTAGGCAATGTACTTTATCTCCCAGAAAATTAACCATTCATGTGAGATATCTTTTATTATGCATGTCAGACATACTTCTGACATCTTTGAAGCTTTTAAAGAATGAAAAACATAAAAAGTACAAAGTTGACCATACTAAAATTTCAAAAATTGAATATAGCAAAAAAAAGTACTCCAATTTGCTTGAGATCTCAAAAGGAGTTATTTCCTCTTTAGTATTTAGCTGTTTTATTACTTTAGGATGAATTTAAGAATTAACCAGACCGTCTCACAGTGTGAAACGGTTTCACGCAATAATTATTGTTAAAAGAAATGTTAAGATTACAGAATTTCTGAAAAACTTACCCAGAAGTGAGACTTAGCTTGTACCAACTGGTTACCAGTAACACCACCATCACAGCAGCCAGCAGTAACATCATCAGAGATACTTGGAAAGACAAAACTACCCCCATGAACTTCACTTTTACCCTTGTAATTTACCCCACCCTTTTTCCTCCAAGACCCAAAAAACCCCTTCTCTTTCTTGTTACTGTTAATTACCACAGTACTGCCAAGTAAACTTCTTTCAGGACTATTACCAGCACTCCCTGAAAAACTCAACTCTCCATCAAATGACTTCCTCTTTTTTCTGAGAAACCTGAAGGAAGAAGACTGCAGACTTGACCTTCCTATATAAGGCCCCTCTAGGACTGTTCTTGGGGAGGGTATTTTGGTCATTTTGTTCTCACTGAGTAGCCTTGGAGGTAACTCCAATCCTTTGATGGCATTATGGTGAGATGAAGATAAAGCAAGGGTAAGACATGGTAAAGGTTTGCCAGGTTCTTTTTCCCAACTAAACGGTACCGAAGCTAAGGTATGCAGTGGAGTTAAAGCACCTGAGTACTGCTGTGGGTTTGTTAGGTTCGGGAATGAGGTTAAGTGTAGCTGTGGTGATGTTGAGTTAAACTCGGGTTTCGGTTCAGGTTCAGGTTCGGATCCCATGGGTGTTTTTGTTATGTGATACTTGAGGTTTAGAGGAGGCAAGAAATTAAGGAGAGGTGAAGGGGGGGAAGGTGGGAAAGTGAGAGACTGTGATCACACTTTTGTTTGTGTTTGTGACAATGAGTGTGAGAGATATATGAGGGTTTTTATGTGATTTAATTGTGTGTGACTTTGGGTGTATTTTGTCTTCTTTTATGGTGGGTCTTTTTATTATTTGGTTATAAATTTAATGGTAAAGGAGAATTAGGACAGAGTAGGAGAGTCTTCCTTGCATTTTATATGGATCTATAATTGTGATTAACTTTTGCTTATGCAATAATTTATCTAAGATTCTCTTTTTTTAGAAACAAAAATCTTGTTTGTCGGAGTTTTATTTCAAGTCAAGTTCCTCCTCTATTGTCAAAATGGCCCGTGGAAAGTCGGAAATATATAAATTAATAAAAGTATTATTGATACAAGTGTGTTTGTCTTCGAAGAAATGCTAGAATTTGATACTGACAGGATTGAACTCAGGTTATGAGTATCACTCTTCAATTCTTCATGATATATTTCATACTATCATCGTATTCTATAGATGCAGTTGGTACAATTATACTAGCTTGTACGGAGTATACTTTCAAATATAAAGAATAGAGAGTAGTTATATATATGAGGTGTAATAAAGATATTCTAAGGACCCCTGCATGGTATACAAACCTCTAATTTAAGGATTAGGTACCATATAACTATATAAGTACTGTTTGTATGGGTATTTTATAGGTAGATTTGCCATAATTGCACGTTTTTTCACTTTATTTCTGGTCAATATGAGAGACAGCTTTGTTGGTTGATAATTGAAAAACTAGAACAAAGGCAGATTGGTAGAGGAAAATAGGTTCATTGTGGTTGACGCGTAGTGCAAAAGTGAAAATGATAGATGTATATATCAATGATTTGAGCCAATTTGGTACTCGTAGTCGGAGACGGCAGCGACGCACCTCAGATCTCTGAAGCTCGTACGATCCCGTTTTCCCTCTGCTGAATGTAAAGATGATGGATGTCAATCATCGACTTACTTTATACGTCAAAAGTATCGTCTTCTATTTCTTAAATCGTTTCTTAGCTATGTTGGAAATGTGCAATTAAGTATATTAGAGTATAAAATTGTATAGAGCATATAATTAACAGGATTGTGTTATTTATCCTACTTCTGATATTCATGATCCGACTTTGAAATATTTCGGAATTAGCATCGTGATTGTGCGGCTTGTGCTCTAATAATTTGCCCTGTTTCTTGTAATCGAACTAGTTTACTACCGTTGTGGTTTCAAGTTCAGTATATGTGAGATCAAAGATGTGCAATTATGGTTTTAGAATATTGATCGACTTCATATATTTGTTCTCCTATAAGTTTCGTCTTACCCAAAAATCGTGTTATGTTCTATAAGTTTCTTATATGAGTCCGCCTTATACAAGCATCCATCATAGTGATAGAACATTATTTAGCCTTGTTTAATCTTTTATTGGAAAAAGGTTGGGCATGTATTAGGGAACACAAATTCTCATTATAGACGGACACTGTCCGTTTTCAGCTTTAGACAGATAGTGGCCGTCTACGATGAGACGAAATGTTAGGGAATAGGGAGGGATACAGTGCTCGATCTAATGTCTTAAGGAATTTTTTTTTTTTTTTTTTTTTTTTTTTTTTTTTTTTTGTGGGTGGAAAAGGTCATCTTAATCAATCAGCTTTTGAGTCTAAACTTGGAAAATTAGTGGGTTTTGTCTATAGGCAAAAATAAGGTCATCTTTAGAATATGCACCATTTATTTCCACTGACCCTCATTAAAAGTTAAGTGGTTTGACCAAATTATTCATATCCACAAATCATAAAATAAGTTGCGACTTACAATGATCCTTTAATATAGAAAGCTACTCATTTATTAATATTCAGAAATCGAGTCTGTTCTAATTATTTATTTACTTTTACTTTTGTCACATTGACAACTCATCAAAAACATTCCCTATATACTATCATAGTTATGGTCTATATTTTATAGGTAGATTTTTACATAAATGCAATTGCAATATTTATAGTTATGGTCTACCATATATAAAAATTCTCAAAAAATTTCCTTTCAATCAATATGTACTTAAATAAGAAACAATTTTCCCTCCAAACTTCATTTACTTAAATAAAGAAACAAATGAACATTAAAAATAACTGATATTATTAGATTCGTGAGAATAAAATATTATTGAAATAAGTTGAAGTTTACAAAGTTAAATTATTAGCTTTGCGATAAAAAAAAAGTCATTAATATATACGAGTACATTTTAAATGTAAAAATAAGTTAATGACAACATTTTAATTACAACTTTCTCTAACAAAACCCTCTACAAATAGCATGTTGTAGGATGGGGATCTATACTAGTTCCCAAATTAAAGGAGAGCGAAAAGAAAGGTAAATAAATGAGCAGAATAGAGAGAGTATAAATGATCCATGTGTACATAATACATATAACTATATAAGTAAGAACTAGATATTGTACTCATCAAAAACATTCCCAAATTAAAAAGATAAATAAATGGATGAGACACCAAAAATGAAATACGTAAATAAATACATTTTACAAGTCGAAACCGTCTCATGCATTAATTAGTCAAAGTAATGTATATCTTAATAGTCTTGCATACATGCATGCAAGAAAAATGGAGAGCAGTCCTTATTCATAAATTCTCATTGAAGACGGGCGCACTATCCGTCACAAGCTGAAGACGGATAGTGCCTCTCTCACAATATGCAAGTGGGACTCTCCATTAAATGCTCCATTTTTCCCCACTTGTTTTCTCACTTGCATTATTGTGAGAGAGACACTATCCGTCTTTAGCTTGTGACGAATAGTGTCCGTCACAAGCAAGACGCTTTGGTCCTTATTAGAGAAGCAATATACACATGGTAAGACTGTAGTATTAGACATTTAGAGTTGTACTAATTGTCCACGATTGTAAATCTTTATCACAAAACGCTAAAATGTCAAAATTAAAAGGAGAGCGGAAAGGAAGGGTTGGTGGGGTTTTGATTGAAGTGGAGTAGTGGAATTCATAACACCGATTTAGATCAATTGGTAAGGAGTTGTTATAGTTTAATTCGAGGTTTTATATTCGAACTTTGGGAATGTAGCAGTGTTAAGACTCTCATAAGAAAGATGTTAAAACTCATAAGGGAGATATTTACCAACTTAGTGGTCGTAACCTGATTCGAATCCGGACTAAACCGGATGGTCTAAAAAAACAAGACTTTAATGTGATCAAGACACAAATGGAGTAGTGTGCCAATGTTTGTCAATTTGGTCTTTTATGTCTACTTTTTTGACGTCATATTATTGGTCATCTTGAAAAGTCAGACTATAAGAAAAACCCGAATTACATGGGTTCATCTTTTGAAAAATCACACCATACTAAACTGGTACTATTTGTGGACTTTCTACAAGAAAGTACGTGTACGTTTCTGTTTTTCGGTTGAAAAGAGTTAAACTAAACTCAGCAGAGTTGAACTGAATTGAATTGAGTAAAGGTGAACTGAACTGAAATAAAAGTTAATTTGGGAAAAGATGAGCTAAATTGAACTAAACTAAACTGAATGAAGTTTAACCGAATTAAAATAAACTGAAATTAAGTACAAAAGAACATGGACGTTAAAAAATAAATGGTGAGTACTCATTTAATTTCACTTGATTTTTTTATTGACTTTTTACGGTTTTTAAAACAACACTTTAATCACATTTTTTCTGTATCATTTATATATTATAACTCTTTTTATTTTATTGAATTCCATACACTTCTCTTTTCGAGATGTTTAGTTGGATTTTTTATTCACAAAAATTTCGGAGAGACGGTCTCTCAATAGCGTTATTGAGAGACCTCTTACATGATGGGGTGAGAGACCCACTGAATTTTTTGTTTCGCTATTATGTTTCTCACTAAATTAGCGAGAGACGGTCTCTCTTGAGACCTACTGTTTTTTATTTTGGGTAACTTATACTTTGTAGTTTGTACCACTTAGAATTATCAATATATTATCATCTTTTTTCATTCATATTCATATGAAGTGGATCCACGATAAATAAGGGTGGTTTAGTACCCGATCATGAACCGATAATAAACAATTTGGATTGTGTTAGATAGTGTCGGGTCAATTCAGATTTCTGACCTACTTTTGATGAGGGTTGGACTAAGATTGGGTCATTCGATCAACGTTGTTCAGATTGACATAGTTTTACGAGGTTTACCCATATTCCAACTTTCAACAGTTCAACCCCCTTACTCAAAATAATACACCGTATAAGAGATATTCTACATGATACCCCTGTGTTTTTCGTTTTCTATAGAGTACTTCTCTTTTCAAGTTAAAAAAAACTTTGATGGCCCATAATTCGTGGTCACGAATTCGGAACGCGACGACTTTTTTTTTCAAATTGATCGCCTTTACAAGACTTTCAATTTGAAAAAAAATATTGCTACTTCGGAAACTTGTTACAAGAGTTACGTTCGGTCAAACGCTTTTAATCAAATAAAGTTTGACCGGCTATATCTCATGGCTACGAGTTCTTAAAGTAACGAATTGATCACCTTTACGAGATCTTTAGTTTGAAAAAACAAATCGTCGTTTTTAAGCTCGTGGCCAAGAATTATAGGCAGTCAAAAACTTCTCAACAAGAGAGATATATCATAAATTATGTTAAAAAACATAAGGATATCATGTCGAATATTCCAAATAATAATCATGATAATACCATTTGATCCAGTTTTATTTTTCTAAGACATGAAATGAGTGAGATTAGAGGGTGGTCAATAGGAATCCCATATCATCCGGCACATTATAATTTATAAATTAGTGACTATGATCATGCAACTAATTAAATCATCCAAGATCAAGTTACATCAAAACATTCTGTTTTCTTATTATTTTCAATTAATCTAAATACTCATGGTGCTTATGATCATTTTATAATTATGAACCCTAAAGCACGAGGCCTCGTAATTTTAATTTAATTTTGTCGTATAATTGCGAATCTCTAAGGATATACTCTGTAATACAATATTACAACATTAAAAGAGGTTGAATTAATTGTATAATATTTTAATATGAACAGATTGTGATGTACCAAAATTAAATTAAATTGAGCTAAAATGAGCTGGACTAAAGTATTCATCAATCTACAATCATGTACCAAATCTACATAGTATAAAAGCCAAGTCTTTTCTTGGCTTCTGATTGGCTGATGGATTTCATATTATATTATATATGTGGGCCCCTCCATGTTTTCTATTCTAATTAATTACCCTCTCTCCTCGACTCAACTTAATTCGTATTCTTATTTCTATTCTAACTAGGTTAAAACCCGTGTAAAGTTGCACGGGTATATATAAAACAATTTAAAACCTTCTTACTTTAGAAAATATTTTAAGCATTTTTATCAATTCTTTTGAACCTAACTTATCATATTTTT
>VHZZ01002835.1:71344-82126 GCA_009801015.1 Silene noctiflora | reverse complement strand
TTTAGACTCCAAAAATGTTTTAAAAATCCCGTATTTCCGCTACTTGTCTTTTCAACTATGTTATATTTTGGTGTCTTAAATAGCGGGGTGTCATATAGGTTTACTTGGTGTAATAATAGTAAAGGCGTGAAACGAGTTTATGAGAGGATTGATAAAGCCATGGGTTCCAAAGATTGGTTATCTCTCTTCCCGAATACGGGATTAAAACACTATCCAATTCAGTTTTYRGATCACGCTCCTATTGAGATTGATTTGAACTTAACTAGGTGTGAGGGGAAACGACCATATAAGCTGGATGCCTGGGCCTTAAATTAMRAGGACTGTCTGGATAAAGTAAGGGAGGCATGGGTATCGGGAGTGAGTGGATCACCAACATATCAAGTGAGTAGAAAATTAGGCCGCGTGAGAACAAGTGTTAAGAAATGGGCATTGGACAAAAAACAGGATTGGAAGAGGAAATGGGAGGAACTTGATAGTAAACTCGAGGATGGAATGGATATAGCAATATATAAGGGGGATGAGGAAATCTATAATAAAGCTCATGATGAGGCTAAAGAATTTGCAAACGCCTGCAATGTTTTGGAGACAACGAGCTAAAACAAAGTGGATGGTGGAAGGTGACACATGTACGAAATTTTTCTTTAACTGGGTCAAAGGTCGGGCTGGGCGAAACTATATCCATGGATTAAAGGGAGAGGATGGTCAATGGTCTTATGATATGTCAGAGGTGGGAGCAAGGTTCCAAAAAGCTTTTATGGATCTGTATGAGACAGGGACAACTGGTGTAGAATCAAGGAATCCTGCTATTTTTGAAAATATTCTGAAGCACGTCAGGAATGGATTGAAAATGGAAGACGTGGAAAATATTGGAAGGCCGTTTACTGCAAAGGAAGTTAGATGTGCTATTTTTCAGATAGGGGCCTTTAAGGCGCCCAGACCGGATGGTATACTCGCTTTCTTCTATCAGAAATGTTGGTCCTTGGTCAAGCAAGACGTTACAAAGGTAGTCCTATCCATTTTAAATTCGGGTAGGGTTCTTAGGGAAGTTAATCGAACCTTTATTGCTTTGGTTCCTAAGAATGACAATCTGGAGGAGGTGGCGGATTATAGACCTATAAGTCTATGTAATCTCTTGATGCGGGTGATAACGAAATGTATAACCAATTGTATGGCTAAGCTAATGACAAACTTAGTTAGTGAAACACAAAATGCTTTCATCCCAGGGAGACACATTAGTGATAATATACTGTTAGCGCATGAAGCGGTCTGGAATGTGAATCGACACAGAAAAGGCAAGCATGGACGCTGTGTTTTCAAGGCTGATATGAGTAAAGCGTATGATCGAATCAAATGGGACTTCCTTTCAAGGGTACTCCAACATTTTGGATTCCCATGTAATTTTKTAAATCTAATCATGAATTGTGTCACCACGGTCTCCTATGAAATTCTGCTAAATGGAGCTCCTCTCCAAAGTTTTAAGCCAAGATGTGGGCTTCGTCAAGGAGATCCTCTCTTTCCTTTTCTCTTTATTCTGTGTATGGAGGTCCTTGCAAGAAATATGATCCATGCCCAGGAAGTGGGAAAGCTCAGGGGAATTCAACTGTGCAGGGGTGTTAGACCTTTAACCCATCTTTTCTTTGCAGATGACTCTGTCTTCTTCATCGAAGATGGTGCTCACTCGGTTAGACATCTTAAACAAATTCTGGATGATTACTGTTTCGCATCTGGACAAAGATTAAATGAGAATAAATCTGGCATTTTGTTCCGCCCGAGTACAAAACTTGCAAGAGCGCGGGAAACATTAACAATCTTGAATATTAAAAACAATGAGGGCATTGGCAAATATCTTGGAATACCCGTGGAGTCCCAATTGTCAAAAAAGGACATCTTCGAAGGTATTATTGAAGGGGTCTCTAAACGGATCTCATCATGGAATGGAATTTTTCTGTCACCGGCAGAGAGACTTTCCTTGATTGCATCGGTCCTATCAAACCTTTCAAATTACTTTGTATCGGTATTTAAAGTACCAGTAAGTGTGGCAAAGAAATTAAACGCTTTGTTGTCACAATTTTGGTGGGGTGGATGTAAATCTGGAAGGTCTGTCTATTGGTGCAGCAAGAATTTTTTAAGTTTACCAAAAAGAAAGGGGGGACTTGGGATCCGTAACATTAAATGTCTGAATAAGGCTTTGTTGGCTAAACATGGCTGGAGGATTTTAGTAGGGGATGGTTTGCTTTTTTCAAGAGTTTAGAAAAAAGATTTTTGGAGTAGATGTGGTAGGAGAAGGACGAACTCCAAAGTACATCCCTAATGGATCATGGGGTATGAAGAGCGTCGTATGGGGTCTTGAGCTTATCATGGAAAATGTTGGATGGAAACCGGGTATCACTTCTAAGATGAGTGAGTGTTTGGGACTCAAGGTGGGTAAATGGAAAGTGCCCGGAACCTAGGAATGAACTCCTTGATCTTGCCTTTCACACGCTTAAAGATTTAAAGGTTAAGGACCTGATCAAGTCAACCTACCGTTGGAACGCCGATTTAATTATCTCGCTATTCAAGAAGGAAGATGCAGAGCGAATAATGGCGTTACCTCTTTGTCCGTTAATCTCTAAGGATGAGGTTTTTTTGCCTCACACAAGTGATGGAGGATATACGGTTAAGAGTGGTTATGGGGTTACTTTTGATGAGTACATGGTGAAACACGGGTCAAGAAAATATTGGGCCAGAATCACGGCTAGTGGACGTGTTTTTTTGTAGAAAATACTTATGGAAGCTTCCGGGACCCACTGCGTGGAAAACATTTCTATGAAAAATTATCACAAATACTTTACCGGTGGGAGCCGAATTTAAAAAACGAAATATGGAGCTTGACTATACATGTCGCATGTGTAGGTCCAACACGACTCTTGAGACCCTTGAGCATGTTTTCCGTGATTGTCCTATCTCAAGGAAAATTTGGACTGGAAGTGATTTGGGTATTAGGGTGGATAATGATATGGAAATGGCTCTGGGAGAGTGGATGTTCAATTGGATCATATATCTTCTAAAATTGGAAGAGGGAAAATGTCGTCTTATCTGCTTCATTGGCACGATGTGGGCAATTTGGAAACTTCAGAATAATATGATATGCAGGGATGTTTCTCTATGCCCTCAAATGCTTAAGGGATTGATGAGAGGATTACATAGTGAGATTGAGTTGGTTCAGTGTTCATCAAAGGATGACAATAAAATTAGAAATGATTTTTCCATCAATATAGATTCGACCCTTTGTCTTTCGTTAAGTAATGGTCAGCCTTTTTATGTTGTTAAAGGTCATGGAGTGTGTAGTGTGGTTCGAATTAAAGTTGATGCTAGTTGGGAGACAGATTTTAGAGCTGCGTATGGGTGGATTGCTTATGGTAGTCACAATGAGGAACTTGATGCAGGTGGGACGAGCTTTAAGGCAGAATCTTCGCTACAGGCCGGAGCAATTGGCATCAGAAATGTGATTCATTGGGCTTACAATAGGAAACACCTTCATTTGGAGGTCTACACGGATTGCTTACAACTCCTATCTCAGATTGCTGGGGTTGAAAAGGAGCATCACCAGATTAGCAGCTGCTTATTGGAGATAAATCAGTTTTCGTCTTTTTTTTCATTGTTTAAGTTTTTCCTTTTTACCTCGTAGTTTGAACAAGATTGCACATGGCCTAGCACGCCGGACGATGAATATGTAATCAACTTTTTTTTCACAGTTGTCAAAAAAAAAAAAATGTACTGTATTTATAAAATGGAGAGAGAGAGAGTATAATCACATGTGTATTATGTACGCATTATGTCCCGGTTATTTTTTGTCCTCCATTTTGGACTGTCTTAGTTAATTGTTGTTCTTTATATTTTAGAATTTCATTTGATGAGCAATTTAATTTTTTACACTCAATTTGATCCATTTATCATCTTATAATTGACCCATCTTTCTTCCTTGATTTTTGTGCCAAAACCAAAAAACAACGATGACGGAACAAAGTATTTTATTCCCACCACCATAATACAAGGGTCGTTAGATACTCAGCGAATCATTGCTATCATATATGGCAATTATGATCATGAACCTCATTAACTAAAAGTATTTAATAACTCTTGGCTCACACCCCAAGCCAAATCTAGCTTAGATTAGTTGTCTAATTTGTCTTCTTGGGTTTTTTTTATTCACAAATTGTGGTTTAACACGGAGATATATTTGTTTTAAGCTTAAAACGAATTAAATAAAATAGATAAGATAATAGTAGAATGCATTGAATTAGGAAAAAATTGTATAGCATATGTAGACATTTTAATTTTAAAACAAATAAATATGTCCGTTTTAAGAAAGACATGCACTTTTAGTTCATGATTGGCAGAAGTCAACTAACATTTCTTGTCTTCATGTTTGTTGATTATTCTACTTTATGTTTATAGTAAAACATGATGATTCATCATCTTTATTTATTTAGATAAAATAGTTAATATCATTATTATTTGATCAAGAGTATGACTTTTGAATTTTTTTTTAATTGAGTTGTATAAAGAGCATAATGTGAGTTATACTCATATTTAAGAACATTCTTCATTTGCATTTGATACATTATATTATTTATACGTTAAGGTCATGTTCTTTTAAACTTAATTTCAACTCATTTTTAGTTCAAATTTTATTCAGTCTAGTTTAGTTCAATTCTACTTATGTTTTCACAAATCAACTTTTATTTCAATTTAGTTCAATTCAATTTCATTCGGTTCAGTTAATTCCAACTTAGCTCTTTTTAGTCGAAAAGGACAAAACCTAACTGAAACTTAAAATCTAATCTAACGAAATACAGAGTAACATAAAATATAACTAAAGTATTTAAACAATAACAGTTCCATGGGAAAAAAATGGAAAATTAAAATTTGATTTTAAATATTCTATTTATGTTTATATATATATATATAAAAGTTCCAAATTTTAAATTAAATTTATATCCTTCATATTACATCATGTACACCTTGTTCGACAACGACCCATTTTTTTTAATCTCACCAATATTTTATTTTAATAATTAATTTATATATATTTTTAATTTATTTCTAATTTCAACTTTGTCATTCATAAAAATATGTAAAAAAAAAACGTGCTAGAATGTGCCTAAGGTCTCAAGACGTTAATACTACGTACTTCATACTTAATCGCAGCCAGGATCGCCACATTTTACCCAAAAGTCTTAAACTCCCAACTCAAGTTTCTGCACAACAAATTTGTATCACCTTCTTCTTCATTTCTTTTTCAGTTTCAAGTAATATTTCACATCTTTTGCATTTATAAATTGGTTATTTATTAGTTTTAATTTGATATTATTTGATTATTTGATTGAAGTTAAGGGCTTTTTTTTGGCTGTTTTTGGTCTAAATAAGATCTGAAATTAAGTGGGTAGTTCTTAAAATTTGATTATATGATTTGGGTTTTATTTTAATTTGGAAATGAAGTGGTAAATATTTGTATTTTGTGTTTTTGCCTGTGGTGTACGAGTCAATATTGATTTTTTTTTGGGGAAAGATTTGATTTTTACTGTGGGGAAATTTTGTGGGGTAGTATTATATTAAGCATATATAGTTTCGGAAATAGCCTCTTTGGGTTGCGAATACCCTTAAGGAGGTAGCTTAGTTTGATATATAAATATATGGGCTCGTAAATAGTCTCTTTGTGTTGCTAATAGAAGGTTAAGGTTGTGTACATTCGACCTCCCTTGCCCGTAATTTGCAGGAGTCATTGAGGCACTGGAGTTACGTTGTTGTTGAAACATATATGGTAAAAGTTGAAGTGTGTGATGGTATGGGAGGAATAAAGGAGAGTGTAAATGATGGAGAAATGGCTATGATAGCCTCAATATTAGGTACAAAAGCTTGTGATTACTTGTTAGAAAACCCTCATACAGCTGAGACTTCTTTGGTGAGTGATGAGAATAGTGAAAAGATTCAGAATAAGTTAGAAGATCTTGTCGAGAGTCCAAATACCGCGAATTTTAGCTGGAATTACGGGTTTTTCTGGCAAGTTTCGCGGTCTAAGACCCGGGAATTGGTATTGAGTTGGGGGGATGGGTACTGTAGAGAGCCAAAGGAAGGTGAAGAATCGGAAACTACTCGGTTTATGAGATATCGGGTTGAGGATGAAGGCCAACAGAAGATTAGAATGAGGGTTCTTCAGAAATTGAACAGATTGTTTGGAGGTTCAGATGATGATAATATGGCTTTGAAATTGGATAGGGTTACTGATATGGAGATGTTTTTCTTGGTGTCGATGTATTTTTTGTTTCCTCGAGGTAAAGGTGGTCCGGGGACATGTTTTGCCTCGGGAAAGCATGTTTGGGTGGCGGATTTGTTGAGTTCTCGGTCTGATTATTGTGTTCGAGCATTTCTAGCAAGATCTGCTGGTATTCAAACTGTTGTGTTGATACCAATGGAATTTGGGGTTGTGGAATTGGGGTCAGTGAGACCCATGGCGGAGAACCCAAATTTATTGAGCGCTTTGAAATTCGCTTTTGGGCACACACCGCTTTCTATTAGACCTAAACCTCAAATTTTACATCTTTTAACGCCAAAGAACGATGAAGATGGTTCTGGTCATTCTTCGTTATCATCAACATTACCTGCTCCGATAATTGACCCTTTTGTGAGTCCTAGGTTTGTCAATAAGGTAGATGGATTCACGGAAATGTATGGACAGAATTTGAACTCCATAGGGCGTCCTCAATTCCGGGAGAAACTTGCTGTGACAAAGATGGAAGATAAAAGTTGGGATCCTCAAGCGAATGTGAATAAGCTTTCTTATGCAACTCAAGCACCTAGAAATGATTATCATAGTCCTAGTTGGACAACTATTCCGGGTATAAAGCATGTGACTTCAAATGACATTTTAAGCCCGCAGAATTTTACCGTTCAGGAGTCAAGCCTGCAAGATTATTTCAATGGTATTAGCCAATCCCATCATCAAAACCCAGCTCAAATGCAAATCGATTTCAGGGGAGCAGATTCTGAGCATTCTGATTTTGTGTCATCTGTCAGAGAATTTGGGCTATTTGGTTCACCGGAGAATTCAATGTCCCGGAAAAGGGGTCAAAGGCCTACAGATGGCCGAGACGAACAGGGCAACAGACCCTACAGTCATCTTCTGGCGGAAAGACAGCGTAGGGCGAAGCTTAGTCAGCGATTTTATGCATTACGAGCAGTTGTCCCCAACATTTCCAGAATGGACAAAACCTCTTTGCTCGGAGATGCTATCTCGTACATTACTGAGTTGCAGAAAAAGCTTAGTGATTTGGAATCAAGAGAGAACAACAACAATGATTCTAGAGAAGCTAACTCTGGTACTGAAGAGGGACAATCTCAAGCTCTGGTTGCTGACTTTGAAATTCAGGTAATCAATGACGAGGTCCTTCTGAGAGTGAGTTACCCCATGGATTTACATCCCGTGTCACGTATCATCCAGACATTCAAGGACAAGGAGATCAAAGTTCTGAAATCAAAGCTTGCTGCAGGCACTGACACTGTCTTTCATACATTTGTTATCAAGTCTCAAAGTTCGGAAGAATTGAACAAGGAAACAATGTTGGCAGCATTATTGCATGCATGTAATCCCTTGGAAACCCCTCCAGCAACTGGAGGATAGAAGCTTTGTAGAAAATAACCATAGGAAAAAGGACCATTACGTAATTTTTGCAGATATTTTGAATTTCGCAGCAAGAATTGTGATAAAAACACGGTGCAAAATGTGCCCAGTAGAGAGAATAATATCGCAATTGTGTAAATGTGTAATCTACAATAGTTGAATCATAAACTTTGTTCTCTCTTGTACTCTTATAATCTTGTTCCAATTCATATCAATCAAAACGAGTTTGGAAGATGTCAAATATCTTGGTGTTTACTTCCTCTTGATGCCTTGATTTGTTTGCACCGTGTTAATTGTCGAAGCAGAAGTTTGGAGACAAAGGGATTAATCAACCAGTAAGCTGAAAACACTTTGATTTCTGAATTAACACAAGCTGAATGCCTGAATCCACCATGTCCCAACACAATATACCTAGTTTGACATGTCGGACACAAATAAATACTGACCGTCTTCCTTTAACTTGCCCACAATGCTCTCTTCAGAAAAGAGTGCATGAACCATATACGGAGTATTATAACAGAAATAGGGGATGATAGCGAAGGTACAACAGCGAGCAATACCATATATATCAGAACTGAAATCGAGGTTTTAAAATACTCCATAACAGCTTAGATACCGAGAAAATCCAGCTAAAAAATGGGTCACTCTTATGAGTTATGACATTACTACGCTTGATTTTATTAGCACTGTGAAGAAGAGTCACACATGAAACAACAGTGTAGTATCAGCCTATGGGGATGTGTGCTGCGAAGTTTTGAACAACTATGTTACACTTTTAACAGAATAAATAGGCAAGAAGTGGACGTGCCGGAGTGGTTATCGGGCATGACTAGAAATCATGTGGGCTTTGCCCGCGCAGGTTCGAATCCTGCCGTCCACGTTTTTAAATCTTTTTAGTCCTTGCACCCATTCATTGTTACAACAATCGTGTCTTTTTTTAGGACAATATATGAAAGTTTTCAATAAAATACTCCAAATTTCAGATATTGTTCGACTTCCAAGTGTGATTTTGGTGATTTAAAGTGTAAGAATCAATCGGTGCTAAGTATACATGTTAAATCGAGTTCATTCCAATTTTGTTTCATAATAGGTTCTTCGATTGGGATTGGAATCTGAAAGTTATTTGAATTGCGTCAATTTTTAAAAATCATTCGGTGCTAATAATACATGTCAAATCGAGTTCATTCCAATTTTGGTTCATAACAGGTTCTTCGATTTGGATTGGAATCCGATCATCATGTATTCATTTTATTCAAATCGAGTCAATTTTTCCACTAGATCAACATACAACTGTTTTTATATACGGAATAGTATATATACACATACAAATGTGACATACATATAAAAACAAAACGAACTCATCACGGACGGAAATTCCAAAATGAAGAACAACAACAAATCACTAATAATTTCCTCATCAATCTTAATCTCCTTCATTATACAATCTTCATTCACATACTCAGTAATTTCAGCAAATCTTATACCGGAAACCTGCAAGAAACTCGCTCAAGCCGAGTCGAAAGTATACTACGACTTCTGCGAAGCAGCACTTGCTACAGCACCAGGAAGTGCCAATGCAACCAGTCTAACACAACTCGGGTCCATTTCATTTAATTTAGACGTATCCGAAGTCGAACCCATTTTAACCAAAATAGACACCCTGTTAAAAGATCCAAAATCTGAGCTCGACCCGACCACAATAGACGCATTGAAGGCTTGTACAGAGCTTTATTCGGGTGCCCGTGACAACTTGGTTTCGGGTCTCGGGAATTTCGAGGCAGAGGACTATTCGATGGCTAAGACTAATGCTAGTGCAGCATTAGATGAAGTGATTAGTTGTGAAAATGGGTTTAAGAAGAAACAAGGAATGGTTTCTGTTTTGTCGACTGAGAATAGTGATTTTGTTAAATTGGTTGCTATTTCTATTGGTTTTACTAAATTGTTAGGTGTTGCTTTGTTAAATTGAATTGTATTTTTGTTGCTTCAATGAAAAGAGTTAATTTTAATCTTTTTCCGTTGAAAAATGAGGTAACGTCATTGGTACAGAGTTCAATAACGAGCCACTTTTTATAATGTGGGGTTTTTAACGTGTAATTTAGAGGATGGTCATGGAATTCAGTATCACCCGATGACACCTTATCATTGTTCTTTATCATAATGTATTATATTAATCTCTATCAACATTTTAAGATGAGCTCAAATATTCTTATAATTTTGTGTATGATAGCGTATGTTGAGTCTTTTAAGTGTTAATTATAGTCTAATAGTGTCTAAGTAGAGTATCCTAGTGGCTAACATTTGGGGATGTAATTGGTTGCTTGTAATTGGATGGTTTTTGCGGTCTTATAACCATTTGGTAATTTTGTGAGTCGGGAAAGTCAACAAGGAAAGTCAATGAGCCAAAGTCAAGATAAAGTTCCGAATCCCGACAAGAAACAACATGGAAAGAGACCCCCTAAATGATGAAGGCAAAAGGAGTCCAAAAGCAAGTGAAGATCAAGAACAAAGGCGTTTTTGCAATTGAAGATGCAGGAAATTTGGTAGACTGCCACTGCCTCGGCAGTCTGCCATACTTGCGGCAGTTTGCTGTCTGCTGGGCTCGACAGAATTAACTTCATCTTTTGAGCTTTATGAAGGCCCAAATTCCAAAATGTACCCTAAAAAACAACAACACTATATAAGCTAAAGTTTTTGGATATGTTAGGTATCTTGAATTGGGAGAATTAAGAACATTACGCTTGTAATAGTTAGGCAAAATCTCATTGAATTTATGCTAAGTTTTCTTCATTTCTTGGGTTGTAATTCAAGTATGAGGAGCTAATCCTCCAATTTCTTTGTGTAATTTCATTCAAAGTTTCCACTTTTAGTATTGTAAGACTCTCTAATCTCTTTTAAGTTATCTAATACATCTTTTCTTGTGCTTAATTCTTATGTTAAGTGAATGAATGTGTGGTTTGATCATCCTAGCATCCTATTTACTTGATTAGTGCAAGTTCTAGAGAAATGGTTTAATCTATCTAGAATTGATTGAAAAAAGTCTATTGCGTTTTGATTTGGTTTATAAAGGATTCTCACAATTGATAGGAAAGTGTATGCCTTTTTTCATTTGTATGGTTTAATCT
>VHZZ01002832.1:84809-99997 GCA_009801015.1 Silene noctiflora | reverse complement strand
CCATACTCCAAAGTGCCTTACCAGGCCACCTTAGACATGGAGATGCTACCATCCCGGTTTCCCGGGCAATGATAATCAAATAGACAATAAAGAAACAAGCTTTAATTATAGAACTTAACTGTTTACAACGCAAAGCCAAACTGTCATAAACAAAGAAACATATGTCTCAAAAACTAACAACTAAACTAACAAACGGTCACAGCGGAAGGCTTCTAGACTCGTAGTGATTCCCCAGTCATCCCATGCGCATGCGTAACAACCTGCTCAACAACTTCTCACCATCCCCGTATGGATCATCACAGATTACAAACACAAAAACGGGGTCAGTTACTAATAACTCAAACCAAACATAGCAACACAGCACAAGCCACACCACACCAACTCCACCACCACTCCATATCACTGACTACACACCCAAGGTGTGTAGCCTTGCCAGTGGGGGACTGCAGCCGTTCCCACCTAAACCCGCTCATCATATCCGAGCGATAAACCTTGTTCATTAATGTGCGCATCCCCTCCAGTGGCGGGTTCCACGGAGGGAGAATCAAGGGCGTGAAGCCACCCCCGCAAGTGACTCCACTCAGCCGAGGACGCACCTCGCAACACAGCCAACACTACTCCACCACCAACCACAGCATACAATCAACACGGTATACACAAAATAATAATCATACAACAATGCCAAACACAAAATCAGCAACCGAGTAGGGAAACCCTACCTGTAAGTCAATCACCACGTAGGAATCCAACGATCAAGAGTGCTCCTCTACGAATTCACCACCTAAACACATATAATCATACAATCACAATCACTACAATGATACCCCCAATTACCCCCAAAACACCCAATTAGGGTTTTAATCAAAGTTGGCTAAACAACATATAAACGGTATCTAGATCTTACCCACAAGATGGCGATCACAACGGTGTAAAGGATTTAGGAAACCGGCGACTCTAGCCCTTGGATTTCCAAAAACGCGAGTGGAATGCAACCACGTTTTCTCTTTTTGCTTTGAGGGATTTTAAGAAAGGATAGAATGAAGGAAACTAGAGGAAAAAGATTACATACCCCTCTCGCGTTATTAACAAAGCCCGACCAAAAAGACCCGTAAAACAGACTTACTCGATCGAGTAAGTGACGTACTCGATCGAGTGCCCCCTACTCGATCGAGTACCACCCCTACTCGATCGAGTACCCATCAGGCAGAACCTGATTCCAAAAATGACATGACTTACTCGACAGAGTAAGCCCTACTTGATAGAGCAACTACAGACACAGAAAACTGTAGTATTATAGTATTGGTATTGGAATTGTTAGTGAGTGATATGTTAGTAAGAGAGTACTAGAGGTGGAATTTAGGTAAGCTATATTATGGTTGATGCAATATTGTGGGTTATGTTGTTGAGGTAGGCGTTGTTGGTTGAGTTGGTGTTAACAATGGAGGAAGAGAGTTTGAGTTGTGTAGAGAACGATGCAAAATTCGAGGACGAAGTTCATTTTTAAGGAGGGAAGACTGTATTACTCCGTATTTCTGGGTTAGGTACTCGGTCGAGTGTGGGGGTGCACTCGACCGAGTGGAGTGCACTCGAGCGAGTAGAGGGTGGCCGAGTGAGTTGAGTTTGTGAATTGGTTCTGTTTTGTGGTTACTCGAACGAGAAGTGTGTGTACTTGGCCGAGTTGTGGCCACTTGGTCGAGTAGTTCGGTGTTACTCGGCCGAGTGGACCGGTCTGATTATATCCTTCGGTTTCATTTTATTTTAGACCGCGGGTTTTGTTTACAAGGTTTAAGTAATTTCTTAATCACCATTTCCAAAACCCAAACTATAAGCTCATTTCTAACTTAGAGAGAGGAATAAAGATGAAATATTGGCTTGTCCTTCGATCGGATTGGGGATTTCTCACCTATTTCAACCTAATTTGATTCCTCTTGTTGTAAGTGGATTTCATTCAGTTGTTTATACTGTTTTAAATTCTTCGTCTTCGAAACGTTTGAAAAGAGAGTCACATTTATTTCAAGTCTAATTTATGCACATAAAATTTAGTGGCCCAATTCCTTGTGGTTTGTCGTGGGTGAGTTATTTATGAACTTATCGCCAAAACGTCCGCGAATCTGATTGTGTTGTGGAAAATGGTTCGAAACCCTAAATTAGGTGTCGATTCAGGTCGGGGCATTTTTCATAAATAATCTTTGAAGAGTCTATATGAAAATAGGATTTGAAATTTCCCAAAAATGATGTTTTAAACCGTTTTTATGAATCTTTATGTTTTGTGTGACGAATTCTGCCAACTTTTGGAAATCGGTCTAGAAACCCTTAATAAGTTTGGAATTTTGGATAAGTACTTTATATAAGAGTTGTAGAAAAGAGTCATAGGGTTCCAACCAATTGGTCTTGCATCGATTGGATTTTTCTGGAATTAGTTATGTATTTTATAGCGAGCCTGTCCGGTGCTTGAAAGGCTGGAAAAGTCGAGTTTGGTCTTTAAGTGGAGATTACTATTAAATTATGATGGGTCTAGGTTATGTGCATGGTTAATTGAGCATGTAGTTATTATACATATTATGTTACGTAGGTGATGAATCCACTTGTGAAAGATTAATAATGGATTGCTTGCGTTTGGAGTATTGCTAAAAGGTAGAGTTTCCTTACTCAGTATAATTATATAGTTTATTGTGAAATGAATGTGATTTAATGTTTATGTGATTATATTATTATTGTTGTTTAATGATGGTGGAGTTGTGGATGTTATTGTGGCCATGTTGGGAGATGGTTTTACCCTCATGTATCGCCTCTTGTGACTCCTGTCACAAGGGGGTTGTGCACATTAATGATCTGGGTTCGCTCGTTGCGATGATCGGGGATTTTGATGTTCAATGTTGCGGTCTGACATCGGCAGGGGTGGGATACCTGTTGCGATGGGATCCCGTCTACTCTTTGCGATGAGAGTCATTGGTGTCTGCGCTGCGGTTCAGACACGGGTTACTATGGAGTTCGGAGGTTATGGATTGGACTGATTGATCATATGAGCTTCTTATGTTTGTTTTGTTCTTATAATTGATTGTATAGTTGTACTAACCTCCGTATGTTTTCAAAATTGTGGTGAATCATTTGATATTTCCGACAAATGAGAAGCAGTGAGTCTAGCAGGTGTTAATGTTTGAGCTTGCATGCGGGTTTGGATGGGGACAGACGATTCATCTACATTTTATAGCTTCCACTGAGTCATTAGACATTTATTATTTTGGTTATGGAGTTTTACTTTGTTTTGGTTTTGGATCATGTAATCGATTAAATATTACTTTATCTTCATAAATCTTTCATCATGGTCTATTTGATATGTACTACCTCGGGCAACAGAGATTGTAATGCTTTCATTTGCTAAAGTAGGCCTTGGTAAGACACTTTGGTAAGTGAGGGTATTACATCGATAACTCGTCCTGAGTTAGTTTACGGGCCATTACTCTTACCATTCTCAGTATACTATCTCTACACTAGCAACTATTGTACTAGAAACCGTCATTAATCATATTTCTACAATAATTCTAGCAAACTTCACACACTTATAAGGTATTAGAATGCCATTTAATATAATTAATGTCCCTCACACAATACATGCAATAATCACTCCCAAAACATGTTATACATATCAATTCTTATTCAACTTGCACATGCCATCACGCATTATATCATAAATGACCACACAATGCAAGAGACTCGTCAACTTGCTATGACACACATGTAATCACATCACGTTTCACATAGCGTTCACCCATATTCAGAACCACTCTCGTATTGACCGACCAAGACAATAGGAACTAGTTTTGATATGAGGAAGCCTACTCATCCAAAACCGACGTCCTATCGTACTCATGTCGGGTTCATTTTATTAGACACGCCTAGGTTCATTTTGGGTTCGTTGGTTTTGGTTCCAAAATCGCCACTCTTATACCACTTTGTAACACCCTCTTCTTACCCGACAAAGGTAATCGGGAGATGTCACCATCTCGGTTTCCCGAGGCAGTAAGATCGGAATTACAATTAAGAAACATTTAAATAATCAACATGTATAGTGAATATCATAATGATTAATGAATGAATAAATAATACAAGACATGACTGCTACAACCTTTCTAATGAAACTACATTTGACTCGGTGATCACCAAAGCTCGTGGCTCGACCTGTCTCCCGCCAGATACCAAATGCAAACCTGTACTCAAACTGCTCTCCATATGATCATACATATCATATAGATCAACACAGGCCACCGTGAAAATAGGTGACAATTACACAGAACCAACACACGTTAGTTTCAATAATACAAATATTCTAGACACGACATGTGAACATGAATATGATATGCAATGCATCAATAGAGTGTACGAGTCACAACTCCACAACCACCTCACCAGTACCAGGGACACACCCACGGTTTCCACAACCCGGTGACGGCATCACAGCACCGCCCACCAAACATCTGGACCGCAGTCCGTAAAATAGGTACTCCGAACACACCCGTGTTTCCGAGCCCCGACGCTAACCGGACCTCTGTCAGGCGTCGTGACACCACACAAGCCCTTCCGTACTCTAGTTATAAAAGTGCACGTCCCTCTTGGAGTAAGAAGCTCCAAGAGGTGACCCAAGCGTAAGACGATGTTCTGGCCCGTCTTATGTCTCCTCAATGGCCGCCACAACTTTACCACATTCTCCATATATACGACAATCACAATGAATTCAACATGCAATACGGTATGCTAATATATGACTTGTCTTGAGGAACACTCTCAAATATACCAAGGATATCGATTTCCATAATTATTCTAACTCTTAAGTCAACATATCTTTTTCTCATGTTATATTGCGACTCCCACAACAATACAAGACTCATATCACTTTCCAATATCAAGATAATATACAACACTACTTCAACCATGAAGATGATGACAATGGACATACAAACAAGTATTCATATTACCAAAACCGAGTATGAAAATCCTACCTTTTACCATACTCTATAAGCAATCCGGGACAGGCAAGATCTCGTCTCATATAACCATCTCATCCTACATAAATACATAATAACCATTACAATTTATCTTAAATATTTTTATTATAAACCATTAATTACCCTTATTACTCATAATAATCATTAATTAATAAACTCAATAAAAAAAAAAAAAGAAAAAAAAAAGTTAAGGTTAAACAAAAGAAAGAGCAAAGGTAAATCTTACTCTCAAGGTGAAAGGAAGAAGGAGAGGGGTATATAATCTTCTAATCCAAACTAAGCATCCACGGAGAAGGTTCTAGGAGAGTTTTAGAGAGAAGGGAGAGGATTTGAAAGTGTAGAGAGAGGAAATGAAATGATTTAGAGTTAGGTGAAAAGAATCTCATCATAGGTTATATCGCTTACTGGCACAGTGCACTCGGTCGAGTGCTGATTCCACTCAGTTGAGTACTACCTATACTCGGCCAAGTGACACCTACTCGGTCCACTGCACACTCACTAGGTCTAGTATAGGTTACATTTGTTCCACTGCTCAGTCATACCTCACTCACGATCAGCCTCTCATCTAGCGTAAGGTCCTCTCACACATTCCAAGGTTCCTTTATAAGTCTCCAAATATCCGGGTATTACAATGTGGCCCCCCGGCAGGGTTTCTAGTGTTGTTGCCTGCCAGCGGTGGCATGGTAGGGGTGTTAAGGGTTGTCTTTAACTCAGTGCACGAACAACAGCCACCCTACTACGCTCTTTTGCTTGTTTGATTTTTGCATTTTCGGTTTTTTTTTTTTTTTTTTTTGTTAAATGTTTTGTACTTTATTTTTGTTATTCTAGTAATTTTCACTATTTTTTTTATTTTAGGTGGATCTCCGAGATCATCTGAGAAGGTCGTCAATACCGGCAAATCTAGAAAGGGGAGGCATTGACGGTGGTGGATGGTGACTGACGCGTAGGGGTGATTAGGGTTAGAGGGAGAAAATTGAAACAAATTGAATTGGAATGAAAAGAAAATGAGGTCATTGAAATAAATAAGAGGAGTAAAATGGTCATTTACGTCCATGAAAGAGTAAAACTCGTCCATGAATGAGTACCACCCTATGATAACCCTTGGTTTTTCCAGATTTTACCGGCAATCCTCCATTTCCCCAAACAACTTTGGTAGCCCTGTAGTCATTAATTACACTTAATGTGACCATTAACTCCGTCATTTATTGTAGTTAAGTAACTTATGTGTCATTTGACTTAGTTGACTAGGCATATGACTTGGCTATTTCCTTGATTATTTTTACCTTTTTTTTTTCCTTTTTTACCTTCATTTTCTCCATATCCCTCCAATTCCCTTTTTATTTACCCTCTATGTCCCGGTCAATAGTTATTTATTTCCTTTTTTTGGGTGTATCAGCCAATAGTTATCTATTTCTATTTTTGCAATATTTTTGTGGGTCTCTCCATGTGCAAGTGGAATATTGGTGATTTGTGTGGTTTAAAAACATTCTTACATATTTTCTTAATCGTTGTGCCAAAATTAATAGATAACTATTGATCGGAACGGAGGGAGTAACATCTTTCCCAAAGTCACCTTATTTCAACTTCATCTTCTTTCTTTTTCCTCTTCTTCCTTATTTCCCACCTCAATAATTTGTGTTTCTATATTGTCCATATTTTCTTCAAACCACCACATATTTATGTGTTCTTCCTCAAATTGGAAAAACCACCCAATTATAGAGTAGAAGTTTCTCAATCAATTTTGCAATCGATGTGGACAGAATGCGGTAATGAAATTTATGTTAGTTGGTTGACTAACAATCATGTTTTTATCCTCCAAAGTTAGATTTGAAGGAGTGTAGAAAAGGAAGATGGTCAAGTTTTATGTTAAGTTGGTTGGTTTTATGTTAACACTAATTCTCATTTGTGACGGACGTATCCGTCATAAATGAGAAGACGGGTACCAAATTGTGAGACAAAATGCCCAAATAGAGGAGAGAAGAAAGCAAGTGGGGGTGTCCCCACCTTGTCCCCCTATTTGTTTTGTGAGTGGCATTACCCGTCTTCATTTGTGACCCGTCACAAGGGAGACGCTTTGTTATGTTAATGGTATTTGTAGTAGTTTTTATATATAAATTGTAATTTTATGGTTTAAATGAAATGAGATTTGCTAAAGAAAGTAATAGATTGTGAAATGAAATGAGTAATAATCGACCATTCTATCATTTACAATGTGTACCTGCAATTTTTTGCTAAAATGAATCAAGTTAAAAGCTACAATGTCTACTTGCAATGTGTACCACCAATAAGGAATAAGATGAAAAGAAAGAAGATGAAGTTGAAATAAGATGACGCAGCTCCAACGATGGATAATCAACAATAGTAATATCGATACTTGAGACTACCCCCAATTTGCTAGTCAATAAACCCGGTCTTCTGTTAGCTTCCCAGTAGCTATGCTCAATTTTCACCATCTAGCTATTATCGGAAATGGGATTCTTACCTTTTATAATGAAAGCTCGAAGACTGTTTCTTACTAACTGATCTTCTTTAACTAGGGGTGTTCATTAGTCCCGGACCGGACCAAACTCTGTGGACCGAAGACCAAATAAGGATTAAAAGGTGGATCGCGGACAGGACCATATTAATATTGGTCTGGTCCAGTCTGGACCAGAAAAACACGTGGGCCGGACCAGGCCAAATTGGACCAAATATGACTGTCATCAACATGGTGTATTATACTCCCTCCATTCAACTCCACACTACACTTATCTATTTTGCACACTATTCACAAATGAGCCTTCAAGTTCATTTTTCTCTCAATACATAAGTAAAAATATATTCATGTGAGATCTTGTTTGATTCGTCTTGACGAGTACATTATAAATATCTAACTTTTATATTTTTTGCAAATACGTAGTTAAAGATATTTAACGCCCAAAACCCGCGTTGGCAAACGTGAAAAAAGAAATGTGTAGTGTGGAGTTGAATGGAGGGAGTATAAAATTAGAACTCAAGAAGTTCGTAACGATCAAAATAAGTAACATTATCTTCATACTAGATTAAATACATAATTACACATGTTATAATACGGGTAAACAAAATATAAAATAAAATCAATAATGTTACAATTCTAAAAGATTCTATTGTTATATAAGTTCGGTCCATAATTCGATTCGCAGTCCATTCGGTATGGTCCAAGACTGGACCGAAGATCAAAGTAGAGGAAACAGGTGGGCCGTGGACCGGACCAAATAAAATAAGGGCCGGTTTGGTCTTGACCAAATGGTCAGATCCAATCTAATGTTTGGTGGAGACCACTAAGTAAACCCCCACAATATTTCCAAAAAAAAAAAAGTGTGATATATATATATATATTTGGTATAATATATCCACAAAAGAATTGGATGAGAAGTTGGACATTCAACCCAATTGCGTACACAAAATGCACTGGCCAGCTGGGGCAACAAATCTCTAAAGAAGGAGTGGTTGAGTGAATACAACTACAAGATACATAACGAAAGTAGTCGTATATTTTGCGTTTCTTGTTAATGTGTTGGGTCCGTCAATCACGTGGCCACCTTAGCTCTCCCACTTTTTATTCCTGGCCTGCACATCCCGCATTTTCATTTCCCCTTCCCTTAAACTTTATATAAACTCATTCGTAATTAATGATAGATGATGTTGCCTCCGTCCCCTTTAGTAATTTACATTTTCCTGCGCGTATCAGTTAATAGTTTATATTGATCAATAATTTACACTTTTCTTTTCTAGTAAATAAATCAACTCATGTGGGTGGATGTCATTACATTTCCTCCTCATTTCAAATTGCTTTTGATTTTTTTAATAATTATAAACTCATTCCTCATTACCCTAATAATCGTGTATATAAAACAATGGTAAACCATTGACCGGGTCTGAGGGAGTAAATAAAGAAATACTCCATCTATATGAGTAGTTTTTATAAATTCGACTTTGTTCTAAATAATTCTCCCTTCATTCCATTTGTATTATCCAACTTTTCATTTTGGGAAGATTTAAGAGATATGGATAAAATTACTACTTTATCCCTTTAATTACTCTAGGAAGAATGAGGACAATGACATTTTGATAGAGCGAGTGATAGTTAAAAGATTAAAGGTAATAGTAGTAATCCACCCATTTTAGCATACCAAATTCAGAAAGATAATAATTAATTTGGAATAAATTTTGCATAAAATTGGACAATAAAAGTTGAAATGAGGAAGTACTTATTAAGTTATTACGAATCAAGTTTAAGATAATAGCTTTTTTGATTTTAAATGGGTTAGAAGTAGAAACCATGAAATTTTTTAAAAAGGTCGATATTCTATATTTTATCCACACTAATCATTGTCATGTCATCAAAAGTCAATGACTTGTTAGCGGCCCTTATGTTAAGGGGTATTGTGGGTTATGGCTGGGCAAAAAAGTCGATTATCCAAATCGATCCAAATCTTTGAATATCCTATTCAGAAATTAAGCTTTGATCAGATATCTAATCCGAAATCTTTGGTTTGGTTTGAATATGGATATTTGTAATACCCGCCTTTTTAGAAAACCTTATGAAAGACCCTCCAGGTCTACAGAATCATTGTTGGTTAGGGGGGAGGGGGTAGTGTTTGTAGAGTTGAGATGTTTGGATGGGGTTTACTCGTCCTATTTGATGTCACTCGATCGAGTACGTGTAATACTCGGCCAAGTTAGGGATACTCGGTCGAGTGTGTGGGATACTCGGCCGAGTGTAGTGGTTCGGCGGTTTATGTTTGTGACGGGGAGTTGGGATTTATATCATTTCTTCTCCCATTTCTTTCACTCCTCTAACCCTAAAAGCCATACCTCTCCCTATTCTTTTTCCCTTCTTCACAAATCCTTACCTAAAAGACAACGTGCGAGCGCGGGTTTGGCGAATCAGGATGTGGACCTCCGTCCTATCCTAGTAATGACAAGGTGACGATGTAGTACTCCTTCTGCACTTGCATTTGGGTGATTGGCTTCAATTACAACGGACTCACTAAAGGTAGGTTTCCACTCAGTATAGTTGTATAGTTAATTATGAGATAGTGGTGATGTTGTGACTACATATGTTTGTATGAATTCTATGATCGTGATTATTATTGCATTGTGGATGGTGATGGAGATTGTGGTTGTAATTGTGAAGCCATGTCGGGAGATGGACTTTACCCCCCATGTATCGCCTCTTGTGACTCGCGTCAAAAGGGTATAGATACCTCATTTTTTCACCTCCTGTCAAACGCTCGGTGATGATTGAACCGCATGTCTTAACATACGGAGCGATTTATGACATTTTATAAGTTCGTCAACAAGTGGTAGTTCAAACAGTCGTGTCAACCCCTTGGTCGTCATCTACGCGCCGATACAGTCGTTTTGACAGTAATTAGAGTCAATTCGGAGTCCGAAATCAAAACCGTCTCTGAAACCCGAGACCGTAAATCCCGAGTCAAAAGAAATGTGCTTACCAAAGGTAAGGATGTCATAATATCTCGAGATTATATCTCACATTTAGTCCCATTTCACTTCCTTAGGCTAAACTTATGTTTACATTACAAAATGTGCAGTTCATTTTAGCTTAATACGACAACCCGACCTTTAGGCTCATTTTAAGAGGTGATTCCAACTTTTTTGGGTCTTTGCTATTCCACGGAAAATTCTATATCTTTCTCTTAGCTTTCCAATGCCACCGAAATCACCTTAATTCAAGTCTTGTAGAGAAAACTACACCTAAAATACGATAGGATGTCAACACGCTTTCTTGCAGCACAGGAAACTGTCCTAGAGAGGACGCAACATTTGTTGCGCCTCTTCCCCATGGTGTTTCTCAGCTGAAAATCAAAGTCGGCTTATCTCTTTCCTAATTTCGCAATGTCTCTTCCAGTTCTTTTTCCTAAACCCTATTTCTCACTTAGTATAAATAGAGGCCTTCGCCTCACATATTCTTCACGCGAGTGTCCGCCCCTTCTCTTCTCTCTTTGCATTCTAAGACCACGTGCTATTGATTTTGACGCCTACGTGGAGTCCAGATCCTTCTGGGTACCAGTCTCGTTGCATGACCAACCAATTTGACCAACTCCACTTAATCAATCAACTCAATCGTTTTCTAAAATCTTTTTTCAAGGGGCACTTTCAATCTTACATCAAGTCGAGCAATCACTAAACGACAACTTAGTAAATCTTGTTTCGTAAACATGTAAGTCTGAGGGTGTAAATATTCCCTTTAATTTGTATTTATTTTCTGTATTATAATTTATGTAAGATTTTATGTTATAAGTATGTTCGAAACCGTTTTCAAAACATGTTTTAAAACCTTTTTTTGACGAATCAGTAGAGAAAGTCCGTCGAGAAGAATCGCATCAGCAGATGCGCCTTCTGGAATAGTCGCAGCACTTGCTACGCCTCTTTCAGAGGCTCTTTGTCTGTTGCTGCTCTTCTTCTTCTTCCTCTTGTGTTTGTTGTTTCATTATTTATTCTTCTTTCTTCCTTTTCATTCTTTCTTAAATTTTCCAGTTTCTTATTTTGTTTTATAAAATCATTTTCAACTTAAATCCCCAATAATCCAGTATTTGCGAATTTTCGTCACTTATTCAAACCCGCGAGGCTCGATTTAGCAATGTCAAGTCTTTTGAATCCGTCTTTTGTATATTGTTTTCAATTTGTTTTCGGTTTCAATTCTTTAATTCCAGTTTCCATCTTGTTCTTGTTAGTCGTCATAGTTCAAGTTTCGATCTTTGTAAACCCAACATCGTAACTTATGTAAACCGCTGTATAATTCGTTTTAATTCGTTCTTTTTCGCTTTATGATGATCTTTAGTGCATGTAATCTGATTAAATCACTTCCTTTCGAGTTGTATACTAATAATTCATCTAAATAATTCACGAACAAATAACTAACCCGCGGGTCTGACTTTCATAGTCATAACCCAACTCTAGAACAAGCGCATGAACTTATGCGCCTCTTCTAGAGGACGCAACAGATGCTGCGCCTGTTCTGGGTTGGTTTCTGCCTCTGAACTCTTCTCGTTTCGACGTAGTATTTCTAATCGACTATTATCCATATTATCACCCTTGTTCGACATATTTAATTCTTTTATTTTTAATTTCTTTTCTTTTATTTTCTTTAAATTCTTTTAGAGCTTATTTATGACTTAAATTCAATATATCCGTTGTAATTTATTTCTTTGTAATTTATATTTTATTCATCTTGTATGCTTTCACATGTAATGAATTTAATCTCTACTTCGACTCAATTGGATGCTAACTTGTATGCTCAAACCGACTTAGTCTAAATTCACATGCTAGATTTAATCAATTGGATGTTGCATTGCATGCATATAATCAACAACATATCGATTATAGATTATTTTCCTGATCATTAGTAGAGGCCGCTATCGAGGCGGGCGGGATTAGGTGTTCAAATTAAGAGCTTCCTAATACATACCCTCACCCTTTACTCAGATATCTGTGAGCATCGGTGTTCATTGGCATCGCGAGAGTCATTCTAGATATAGAATGCTAAGGGTAACGAATTTCTTAGCGTTCATGTCACTCCTTTGTGTCTTGACATGGCACGAGGTATTCGAACGGTTCCAATTTACCACAAAAATTGGTGGCGAATCCACAAATGCAGGCTTGTTCAAACCATTCATCGGTTTCAATGCTTTTCAAATAGGTAACAGCTCATGACGTGCTTTGGTCCACCAAGGTTCCGTGGGAGAAGTGTCGCCGCCTCAAATTCACAACGCGCAAGTGCGCGCGACGCGAATGGCTTGGGCCACAAAGGGGAATGTGCACATTAACGATTTAGGTTTGCTCGTTCCGATGAGCGAAAATTTAGATGTTCAGTGTTGCGGTCTAACATCTGTAGGGGTGAGTTACCTGTGGCGAAGGGAATCCAACTACTCGTTGCGATGAGAGCCTTTGATGTCAGCGTTGCGGTTCAGACATAGGTTACTATGGAGTAGAGGGTGATGGAGGGCAATGGTGATATCTATGTGGTTTGCGGTTGTGTTTATATCTTGTTTATTTGTGGTTCAATCTATCGACTGTTACTGACCTTTTGTGGTATTTGTGTTGTTCCTTGTTTTCTCTTACTTCTCTACGGTGATCCATTTGATATTGTCGGCAAATGGTGAGCAGTGAGTCTTGACAGATGATCTTGTGGTTGTTATGAGCTGTTGCTGGAGGAGGCGTGACATTACAGAATCTCACTTAGTTTGGATGACATTTAAATTTGAGTAGTTTGTATCTTCCGCTGATTTCTTAGATTAGCAAGTGAATTGTAATAAGCATGTTGTTATTGAGTTAATAAAGTGTTTAAGCTGTTCTTTTATCGTCTATTGGATATGTACTACCTCGGGTAACCGAGATGGTAACGCCCTTTATCTTCTAGGGAAGGTCTTGCTAAAGGCTCGCTGGGAAATGAGGGTGTTACAATATTGGAATTAAAAAAAATTGGATATCCGATCCGATCCGAAACTATAGTTTTCTAGTATAATTTCAAGAAAATACAATTTTATCTTATATAACAATTTAAATAAAGTTTAAAATATTAAAGAAATATGTAAGTGACACTTCAATTTTATGTCGACAACATTGGAGTAAGAATAATGCTAAAGAAAATTATCATGTAAGACGATGAGCATGATCATGTTTCAAACTTAATTTAAAGATAAATTCCAGAATATGAATACCCGATGGATATTCGCATCCGATTTTGGATATCCGAACATTGGATACCCGAACATTTGGTTTGGATATGCATATCTGACTTTAAGAATTTCTATTATGGATATCCGATCCGAACTAGCAGTTTGGATCGGATTTACGATCCGCACTCTGCCCTATTGTGGGCACAAAAGTGAACCGCAAGGCTATTAAGAGCAGATTCTTGAAAGTATGAGACCATGGAAAATCTAACGAAGAGGTACCATGAAATTTTTTCTTTAAATCATAAAATCATGGCATTTTTTTTCGTTTTTAAAAAAGACTAACGGGCTATTTTTAACGTAACTTATGAAGATGATTGACGGAATACGGCTAATCTTTGGAGCTTAGAGATAAGAGTTAAAAAACACACAAATTCTTATTTAAGAAGGACACTATTCATTTTTAGTTTAAAACGGGTAAAAAATATCCATGTGGAATGAATCAAAAGCATCCCCCTTATACTAAAATAATAAAAAAAAAACTGAAAATTTTCCCGCTTAAATGCTTTTAACTAAAATGTAGGCTTAACTTTATCTAATTATGTATTGAACTTTTTATATGACCTTGATATGTCACAACATCTTATCAAACACCACAGCTTTTATAGTTGGGCCAAATTAATTTTATTCATTATTATCTCATTAGTCCAATATATGTATCTAAAGTGTCGTAAATATTAATACAACGTATGCAGATTTTACTCATATTATTAAAATTAGTGTGTATTTTTCACTTTTTTATTTTTTATATTTGTTGCCGCGTTTAAATTGTTATTCCGTATATTATAACAAAATTACAAAAATGGTATTATATGTTTCATCAGAGGCTTTAAAAGTTTAAAAATAAGCATAACTTTATGTAATTAAATTGACAATCTTATTTTTTTTTATTTTTTTTTATCATAAACTTGTTTAAGAAAATTTGGTGTCAATTACATGGTCAATTTTATTCAGAGGAAAAATGTAAATTTCGCTATTTTAATTCTTAGTATTACACATTAATAACAATTGTAGATAATTTAAAATAAAATTCAAAGTTCATTTATATATTATTATTATTAGCTCTAATTGTTAAGTTCTCTATATAAACCTTAAATACCTTTCATTCGCACAGAATCTACACTAACAATGTACTCTCTCCTAGTCGCTCATTTCTTCCCTTTTCATTTTGCATAAGAAATAAGGAAATGATTTTAAACCACAGAAAACACTACCCCACATCCAAATGAATTTGGACCACACAAAACCTTTCCAAAAAGGAAAGAGGAAAGAAAATCCGACTACCATGAAAAAGGAAAGGAGGAAGAAATAATCGACTAGGAGGGAGTATTAAAAAAGATAAAAATTTGTCAAATATATACCCAAATAAATTAGGGGCTTGCTAAAGATCGCCCCTCTTTTACTCATCTCGCCCCTAAAAATTACCTTTTTGCCCTTGTTAATTTATTTTTGATATTTATTATTT
>VHZZ01002831.1:23852-36238 GCA_009801015.1 Silene noctiflora | reverse complement strand
AAGTTACTAATTATATTATATCCCATATAAATAATTAGTCTATCCATTTGGGCATCGTCCTATAGGTGTTAACTTGCGGGATCAACTGATCACCGCCGTCATACGACAGTAACGTCTAACTCTAGTCAGGTGAGYGTTACCGATTTACGTTAATTAGTTGACAAGTATATTACAACATTTATCTTGAATATTCCTTTTATGAGATTTATTATGTAGAGGCACTATTGAGGAGGACACTACTCTAACACTTCCAAATTCTCACCTAAACACAAAATAAGATGAGTTAATTGAAGAATTCACCTCATAGGGCTTACAAAGGGTTTTGAAAATGGGTCAAGGGGAGAAAAACGGGTTTCCTTTCTTACTTACAAAGAAGGAGAATTAGAAGAGGAGAAGAATGGCGCGAAAATCACTTGAATTGGCTAAGAAATGAAGAAGTTATGGAGGTTTTAGTGTTTAAGGAGAAGGAGAACAACAATGATGTTTGTGTATGCTGAGAAATGAACGGAAAAAGAAGGGTTTGAGAAGGTTTTGAGTGGAAAACTACGTGTCATATGGGTCCAATTTAAACCTTGGCCCAAAACAACTCAAAATGAGTCGGAATTAGCTTAAAATACGTCTTAAGGCTACTATACGCTCAAGATAGACCATAATATTATATTTATACATATTATGCTTTAAATATATATTTTACCCGAAATTATGATTTAAACTTAATAAATTTTAATTAAATTATTAAATTACTTTTAACAATTGTTTATAAAATTTACGGGGGTTACACCGAGTTATAAGGTATGCCAGGTATGAACCGCGGGCCGTAATAATGCTTACACCCTAAGTTTTATATCGTCTAACCCCAGCTTGTGAATAATAAGTGAGGGTATGACTTGATGATTGGCCAGCTCTATGCGTTGTTGTGACCTAAGCAAAAAGGAACCTCGTTTTACCATAGCATCTTGACTCACACTGTCTAATTGCTTGAGTGCAACCGTGGTAGGCTACAAAGAGCTACCCGAGCCATGACGGAACAGTGCTTTTTTTTGGGGAAAGTTAAGTATATTGAATCAACAAAACAATGGTATGAGTCCAGTTACATCATATGCTTATAGAATTGTACAAAAAAGGACAGACTATTCAAATCATAAGCTGATTAAGCCACCTAATCTATCGAGTACTAAGCTTGCCTAAATTCATTCCGCTGAACCATAGCTTGATGTCAGCGAGGATTTGCTGCACAACCATTGAGGGACTTTTCACCATATGCCTTATTCTTACTTCATTTCTGACTGACCAAACTGCATAAATGAGGGCAACATAACAGGCCCCGATATACCTCTTCTGAAGATGAGTATAGCTTTTGCAATTAGAAAACCAGTGCAAAATCTCAGACCTGCATCTAATAGCTAGCTTCTCCTGTTACATAGTATAGCATCTTCTGAAGTAAATACAGTCATGGAACAAGTGTTGGTGATCTTCAGGGAGACTGCCACAGATATCACACTCAGCATCAATTAGTAAATGCATTCTACTCATCCTGTCTTTAGTTAACAAACGCTGATGCAGGGATGCCCAGAAAATAAATGAAGTTTTAGGAATATTTAAGGAATTCCAGCACAAGTGTCTCTAAGAAACCTTAGGGTTATAAGTCCTTAGCCATTCATACCCTGACCTCACACTGTACTCCAGCTGAGAATTGAGCCACTGATTGTTGGTGTAAGCTTGCTTTATTTTTTCCTCGACTTGAATGATTTTCCTCCAAGACCAACTACTATCAGCAGGGGCTTTGTAGTCAGTCCAAGAAGTATCTTTCATATAAACTCCAAGAAGTATCTTTCATATAAACATGACTGACCCAACGTGTTGACCGCATAGCCGGGAATATGTAACACTACGTGTTGACCGCATAGTCTAGCTGAGTCAACTTCGAGGACAAAGTTTCTTAAGGGGGATGGAATATAACACTAGGTGTTGGTGTGCATCGATTATTGTGAAGATGAGGCTCAAGCTGAAGTTTGAGCTATACACTGATCAAAAACCTAAGCTGTGGTTTGGTTTGTGTGTTGCGTTATCCTGTGAGTATGTCAACTTCGGTGACGAAGTTCTTTTAAAGAGGAAAGACTGTAATGCCCTGTTTTATTTATTTATTCATTAATTTAATTTATTAATTATTGTTATTTATTTACTATCATTTTATTTTGTTTGGTTTATTTATATTTTACGTATGACGGTTTTATGTATAATAAGTGAATCGGGTTTGTGTGAGACTTATATTAATTGAATTGAAACAAACCTGTGAGCCAAGGTGTGGGCCGAAAAAGAGAGTGGAGAAGCGAGTCGATATTTACTTAAGTTGTTCCAGAGGGCTCGGGATATAAAAACACCCAAACTACACTACACACACTTTTCCTCATACAACAAAAAAGGGAGAGAGGATAGGCGGCGAGGAAGACGAACAGACAAGGGCTAGGGCATGAGTTTCTAAGGCAATCTTCCGTCAAGTCTTCAGCCTTTCAATTGTAGGTATAATTCTACTTCTCTCTAGTTTGTTTTAGTATAATTTTTATGTGTTTTACATACTTTGCCTTGAACCCTAAAACGATAATTATCGTATTTGTGATGAATGCTACCGTTAGATTGTTAAGACGGTTTAATGATGGTGATTGAGAAGGTTTGGACCCAAAAATGTCGGGTAAGAGTGCTTTGTGGTTCGGGTTTGGTTGATGGGATTCGTGCGCGAATGCTGGGCTATGTCTATTGCATGCTTTGAGCGCGTATGGCATGGCCGAGGGCCTGGGTTGGCTCGGCAAGGGGCTGGAGATGTTGGTCGTGGCCTAGCTCTAGCCGATTGTGGCTCGGGATAGGGTAGATCGTGGCCTAGCTACGGCCTTGCCGCATAATTGTGTCTCGAATGATAGTGTATAGCGTAAATTGTTGTTTTAGCGATAATTAATTTACGTTAATGAAATTATATTAGGCGCAAGGTTGATAAAGGGACTCTTTGCTATTTTGTGTTACCGCTGCGACAAGAATACTATTGAGGTAGGTTTCCCTACTCAACTCGTGTTAGTAATTATTTTATTTGTGTATATGAGAGCTTTGTTTGGACTACTATTAACCTGAATAAATCGTTGTCATAGAATTATGACGGTCTTATACTGAGCCTTTGGTTAATAAGTCATTATGTGACGGTCTCGTGGCTGAGCCTTGAGTGTTATTTTATATTACGATTAGCATGGTATTATGTTAATTCATTGTTGAATTCTTTTGTTTGTTGGTGTGGAAGGTCATGCTTGCGGTCATACGAAATGAATATCATGTGGGAAGCATGTGGGCGAGATTGTGATGGATGGTGAGCCAGGCACAGCCGTGATTGTGGTCCTGATGAATTAGTAGGCCTGGCACGTGAAATTCGGTACGATGTGGTTCAGTAGATGGCGTTGCGGTGCCGTGGATGTTGTCAGGTTACTGACTGTGAAATGGGTGTGATGTGGCCGTGGGCTACACGGTTTATGAGACTGCGAGCTTGGGTTATTTAGTCATGTCTTATTTTGTTCATTGTGTTAATCATAGTAATTTTGTTCTAAACTTTGTTTTACGTTCATTCCTTCTTGTCAATATATATCTTAATGTTTGCATAAGTTGATCGTGTGTGTCTTGTGTCATTTGTCACCTATTTCTGGGGTGGCCTGTGTTGATCCATTGATTGATTTCCGTTTGAATGCGAGCAGTGTGATAAACAGGTTCAAGTAGTAGTAGTTTGATCGTGGTTCATAGAAGGGGCGCGTAACATCACGAATGTTGAGCCTAGTTTACCACTTTGAGTTTTTGACTTCGTTCATGTTGACGAGTTATAAATTTTAATTATTTAGTTCAATTGGCTTAAGTTTTGTAGGAGTTAGAATAGTTTATCTTTTCTTTTAAGCGTTCTAGTAATAAAAAAGTACTTGGTTTCGTTTAGTATGTATCATTGCCACAGGAAACTAAGATGGTGAGAGTTTGATTTAGTCGAAAATGCCTTGGTAAGGCTTATGCTTAAATGAGGGTGTTACATATTGCATTTGGGAATTTAGATTACTAAAAAAAAAAAATGAACCTAGTGTGTGATTCTTTGGAAAAGTAAAGGTATGGAGTGAATTTGACTTTGGGGAATGTTAAATAAAGGTGTAATTAATTAAAGAGTACTCATTGATTGTTTGGACTTCAAGTGATAATCGAGAGTGAGTAGGATGTTGGAGATATTTATTGGTATGAGTGAGTGAGGATTTATTGATACGAATAGATGGGATTTGACTTTTGGAAGCATTGAGAAGATAACGGTATTATTGAAGAGCTAGGTAGTATGAGTAAAGACTTAATTGTTAATTGGTGTTGTCGAGTGTAGTGGGAACATAAGGATGGAAGTAAGTTGAGTGAAGGTTGACAGGAGTTATGGGACATGAATGTAGCGAATCATGATGGTGTAGAGTACTATAATTGGGATGTGAGTTAAAGGATGTATATAAGATACGTGAGACGACGTGTTGGTCATGAGTTTTGAGGAACTAAAGGGATGAGAATTTGATAGAGTAATTGCATTACGTGAGAGTTTGGTGGTAAGGTAGGTGGTGGAATGAACAAGGACATAATTGGTATGGATAATGAGGTGATTTTGTTGATGAGTTTAATGGAGTTCGTTATTTAGGGTAGTAACTGAAATAGGAAAGGAGACTGTTATATATTTAAGGGTGCTTGTAAGAGGGCAGTGACATGAAAGATGGTTGTGTCGTGGTGTTGGCACTAGTGGTTGGGGGGAATGTTATTAAATAGAAAAGTAAGTTGTTCTAAAGAGGTCGATGTTGTGGAGGCTGGATTGGAAATCATAGTTGCGGGAGAGCATAAAATGTTGCACTAAAAGGCATTTGTTAGTAGTTTTAGTATTGATTATATATATGGTTACATCTCTCTAATGGTGGAAATTACGTGAATTAGTGAATGTGATATGTAATGATTGTAAGTTTAATCTCGTTATTTGAGTTATTTGAGTGCTTAATTATGTTGACTGTAATTGTTTGTATGGGACTTCGACCTCGGGGATAGTAGTGTGGGATCTCATTATTGTGTGTAATATCAATGTTCTATATTGTGATGTAGTAAGGCTATATTTAGAAAGGGTAACAGTGGTTGGAATGAGTTGTGAGGTTTTTATTACTTATTATCATGGAAGTTGTACTAAAGCAATGTTTATGTGTGGGTATAATTAAAATGATTAACGATGTGGTTGTTGTGTTTTTAGTAGCGTTTCGTGCGCGGTACTTCGTGTTGCGATACGGGTACCCTCGCCCTGCGGTGTGGCTGTTGGTGATGGTGTTGTGATGCCGTCATCGGTTATGGTGGGGGAGACGGAGTGATTGAGAAACAAGTTTTGAAATATTATGTTCATTCTTTTTGGCATATGGAGTGGTGTCGTGTTTTAATATTGTTGTTTCCTGTCAACTTTAGACTTGTGGGTGAGAGTAGATTAGAATACGGATGAGAATTTCAGATGTGGTTATTTATTATCATAATTTCATGGATATTTTGTTAAAGAGACATAGTGTTGGAGGTTGTTGGAGTACTTTCGATCTTATTTTAGATGACGCATTTATTGACATAGTTGCGGCAAGTAATTAGCGGAATATGTGTTGTACTGAGCTAGAAACTACAAGTGGTTCATAATCTTTCGTGGGGCAGTAGGTATGGAGTGTTGGTGATTAATATCGTGTTAAGGTATGGACGAGCTTGGTAATGATAAACAAACTTTGAGGATCTCGTTTGTGTATAAGCATTTTGGGCCGTGTGCTATGTATTTGGGATAGGTGTGTGAATTGCGGATATTGTTGTACGGTAATGTTGAAGAGTTAAATTAGTCGATTATGTTGAGAATTTTGTGGTAAATGTTAGGTGGTGAGCGGAATGATTCGAGGTATGAAAATTGATTAGAGAGAGAGAAAGAGAGTATGGAAATGGGAATGGTATCAGTGTTAATGTTAAAGCAAGGGTGGGTTATCAGGGACATGAGATGGTGATAATGGCAAGGATTAGCTAAGGATCTGTTAGTTAAGGACCCTCATTAGACTACTCTAATGACATGTTAAATTACAATTTAATTTAAGTTTATGATCTTAAACACATGCATGCAAAGAGAAAAACAATATAAAAGATGGTTTAAAACCATATAAGTAGAATTTCCTTACATTGATATAATGGCTATAAAAACAACCACAAATTGTTGTTTTTCTGGAATATCTACAAAGCTTGGATGATCCTCCTAATACTCAAAGTAGAGCACCTCCTCTTGATGAACACCCAAGACTAACCCCAAATTTACGACAAATTATTAACTAGATAATTTTGTAGAAAGTTTTGTATAATATAATTAATATTATTACACTAATAATATGATGAATTTTTCTTCCTTTTTTTCTTCCTTTTTTCCTTCTAAAAAATCAACATCTTATGTGTGTAATATATGGGGTATTTATAGGCACACAAATGTAAACAAATGAATTCAAACAAAAAGTAGTGGGGTGTTGGCACTACATATATGTGTCACACACAATACATATATAGTCCATTTGGTCCATTTTGATTTCCGACATTTGTCCCACAAATGCTTATAAGACTTATATTTAATTATCTTATATAATTAAATATTAATTCAATTATTTAACACTTAAATAACATAAATTAACAAATAATCTACACTCAACTATTAAGTGACATCTTACCATTTTATCAATATAAAATGTGTCTTATAATTAATTATTACTTAATTTTACAATCTCTTGTAAATATTGTTAACTAATAAACTCCGCCTCACAACATATACACACATATCGTTATAATTTAAATAATTAACTATTAATTACTAAAATTATCATTTATTTATTAATCAATTATCAAATAGTTGAATAATAAATCTCTTTAGCCCGATCACAAAACTCGTCATCAAATTATAAATTCACTTGACTTAATAAAAGTCAACTTATACAAAATACTAATTATATATCGTATCTTATACAAATAATTAGTTTACTATTTGGGTATCGTCCTTTAGGTGTGACCGAAAAGGATCAGTTAATCACCGCCGTCTTACGACAGTAACGTCAAACTCTAGTCAACCGAGCGTTACCGATTTACGTTGATCAACTGACAAATAATAAATAATCCTTGAAATTCTTTTGACGAGATTTATTATGTAGATGCACTATTGAGGAGGACACTACTCCAACAGGATCTAGTGTTGGTTGTGTTACGAGGACGTAACATTTGTTCTTAGAGGGGTAGGATGCTACACTGTGGTGATTGCGGTATATTTTGTTTGTTCAGTGATACTCGTGGTATTAATTATTTGGTGATTCTTGTAGTAGTACTTGCTTGGAAGTTACTGTAGATATGGAGTAAGGGGTAAGTTTGTATAATTGTGATACTATTGACGGTTTTGGGTAGTGACGATTATGAGTGTGAGAAAACTTCGAGGACGAAGTTTATTTTTAAGGGTGGTAGAATCTAACATTTCATTTTGGTGGTTGTTCTTACTTGGTGGATTGTATTGATATTGGATTTGTTAGTGCACGATATCATAGTAAGACAGTGTTAGCGGTGCATTGGTGCTAGTGTTGATGGTATCTGACAATATTATGGAGTTAGTTGAGTAGCGTGTACTCGGTCGAGTACATTAATTGGGCACTCGACCGAGTGTCCGGTCTGGAGTCGTTTGTGCGTGGTCTGATTAAGGTGATTAGAAAGTTATATAATCATTCTGTCACTTTCGTTAAAACATTTTTAGCCCTAAATCATTTCTCTAAACCCTTCCTAATCACCCTAATCATCATTCAAGCACAAAACTAGCATTGTTGATCTCGGATTTCTCGTTTCGTCGTGTCCATTTTGTAGTAAGTCTTGATCTCCGTCCTTTATTCATTTTATTTTGACTTAACCCTAATTTGGGTAATTTAGGGGATTCTATAGCGATTGTTTATAGAAGTGTTATAGTAATTATAGTCATATTATTGTAGGTGACGATGTGGTAATCGTTGTGCATTTGTATGATTGGCTGCAGTTACGACAGATTCGTTAAAGGTAGGGTTTCCCTACTGAGTATAGTCTGTGTTGTTTTATTTATTGTAATTGGGTGCTATTATGATTGTTTCATTATCAGATTGTACTATTGTGATGATATTGTTGGAGATGTGGATTCGATATTGTGAGCCATGTCGGAAGATAGTTTCACCCCCTTGTTTCGCCTTTTGTGACTCCCGTCACAAGGGGGTGTGCACATTAACGAGCTTGGGTTCGCTCGTTGCGATGAGCGGGGATTTTGGCGGCAAGGCTGCGGTCTACCACCGGCAGAGGTGGGTTACCTGTTGTGATAGGTGTTGATGGTGATCCGTGTTGTTGTGTTTACTTATGTTGTTCTTTGTAGTATCATATTCTGTTACTGATTGTGTGTGGTGTTGTGCGTTCTTTATTTTCTTTTATGTGTCTGCGGTAATCCACTTGATATTGCTGGCAAATGGTGAGCAGGTGGTGTTATCAGGTATTTTTTTATTATTGAGCTTTGGCTGGGATCTTTGGAAGGAGCGATTCACCGCTGAGTTCACTTAGTTCAGATGACTGTTTTTTTGATCAGTTTGTACTCTTTCGCTATTACATAGTCGGTTTTGTTTCGAGTTGTAATCATTATCTTATAAATAAGTTAATAAAGTTATTTAATTTGTTCTTTTATTATCTATTTGATATGAACTACCTTAGGCAACTGAGATAGTAATGCTTCCATTTTCTAAGTGAGTACTTGGTAAGGCTCTTTGGTAGATAGGGGTGTTACAAGGGCTCAATATATCCACTGTTCTTTGCTTCATATTGCTACTCAAAGAAAGCTTGAGATAACTTTTGTATATGTCTTCAATAGGGCTTCTGAAAGGCTTGCTCTATGGGATAGGTTAGAAAAAATCTCAATGAGACAAGTATTACCTTGGGTTTGTTTAGAAGATTTTAAAGTCTCCTTGTCTGTTGATGAAATGGTGGGTTGTGTGGTTCATGATAAGGACACCCAGGAGTGAAGGGACTGTTTAATGTCTTGTTCATTGGCTGACCATGAATTTACTGGTGGCCTTTTTACTTGGCATAATAAGCAAGATCTTACTCCTATAAGGACAAATTTGATAGGGTCTTGGTTAATTCAGAGTGCTATATGCAACTTCCTACATCTACTGTTTCTTTTCTCCCCTCGGGAATGTTTGATCATGCCTCTATTCTTTTCTCTTTTTTTTTTTCAACTATCAGTCAGCAGCGATCTTTTAGACACTTGAATTGTTGTGCTATTTATGAAGGTTACTCTGATCTCACATTGGTTAACTTATTTGGCAGGTGCCCATTATAGGTGGGAAGATTTACAGTTTGTTTTTTTAAATTGAGAAAAGTTCGTGCTTCTTTGAAGGAGATTCAAAATGCCGAGTTCTCTGGTACAACAAAAAGAGTGGTTGAGGCGAAAGATAGGCTAACTTAATGCCAACTTATGCTTTAGTCAACTCCTCTCAATACCTTACTGCTGCCTCAGGAAAAGGATACCTAGCTTAGTTTAAAACCTCATATAATTGTGACACTTGAAAAAATTGAGATTTATCGACTTAGAACCCAAAACACATCATCTCGCGGATTGACCTCGACTTACCAACTAGCTAGTTGTTTGTTGAGAATATAAATGTGTTTGATTGAGTGAACAACTCGCTCATCAATAGGGAAATTAAGCGAAGAGATAATGGAAACTAAGACTTTTAAAAGCCGATGATGGGAAATAAGAGTAAAGTGTAATCAAGAAATGTAAACAAAATATGTATTGGTTATGAGAAAGGGTATTATAAATAATTTTTTTGGTGAAATATATGCAACCTAATACTACGAGATAATAATAGCACTAACCACATAATTTGTTTGGTGAAATATATGCAATCTAGTACTACCAGATAATTATAGCACTAACCACATTATTGTTAGGGTTTAATTAAAGTTAATTTATGTAAATTATTAATTCTGATGAGTTTTTTTATTTACTTATCGAATGTTTTTTCTCCTATGTTCCAAAATTTTGTGAGGTTACTTAGCAAAATTTAGTGTGTTATTCAAGTTACCTTATTAAAGCGTTTGTCAATATGATCATTATAATTTTTTTAGGTTTGTATTAATCATATTGAAAAGGGAAACTCTAAAGGTGTACTTAGAAGGATTATATAATTGTTTTCTTTGGTTTATGTTCATTAACATATTAACACTATTTTAAATTATGTTTATATCTAAATTCTATTTTTATTAATCATCATTTCTTCATCGTAACAAATAGAATGAGATATTCTTTATCGTTAACTTATAACAAAAAAATGTCTTTAAAATAAGTATGTATGTCCATGATGTATAAATATGTAAAATATTTAAATGTAATTATTTGGATATATATTATATGCTATTTTTGTTTATTACACTAAAAACAATTATTATACTATCAAGGTTTAAATAACTATCAAAAAAATTTCTTATGTAAAGGAGCGGCATCTCTGCGTCGAAAATTGTTGCTTAACTTTTTATACATTTTTTAGTTCAAATGATACAAAGCGTACGATGGGCTATATGATATTAATATGTCGTATTTCTTTTCTTTCGTGAAATATTAACAAATTTCAGAAAATGTTTGTAAATTAAATAAGGAAAGTTATATTTAAGCATATACTTCAAGAGTTCATATTCAATCAAAAGCGTGGAGACAACTAATGCTAGTTAATCTTTTTTTTTTATCATACTAAGTCAATATTTAAAAAAAAAAAATCATATTGGATGTTTTAAACTATTAGTTACACCAGGCAAAAAGATTGGTCATGTCGTGTTTGTGTCACATGTAAATGAGGCACGAACCCTTCAACGCAAACCTGTCCTAATAAAATATCGTGTCGACCCACATGCATAAACAACTCATCAAGTCTCAACCCTAACCCGTTAATTTCGTGTCGTACTCGTGGTGTGTTTTCGTGTCATGTCTGTTTTTGGAAAGTGTAAGTATATTAATGTTATGGAGGATCAAGGAAAATAGGATTGATTTAGTAAATAAGTCATTCGTGTCTGGTTCGTGTTTTGAGATATCAACCCGAAATCAACCCAATTAAATATCTCTTCATGTTCGTGTCGACCCTATTTCATTAATGGATAATTAAGTCTCAACCAAAAACCGTTATTTTCTTTTCAGGTTCGTGTCGTATTTTCATATCGTGTTGTTGTTTACGAGCTCTAGTACAAATTAAACGAGAGTATGTTTATATAGGGAAACTAACAGAAGAGATAATGGAAGCTAAAACTTTTAAAAGCGAATGATGGAAAATAAGACTAAAGTGCAAGTAACAAATGTAAACAAAATATGTCTTGGTTATGAGAAAGGGTATAACTAATAAATTTTTTGGTGAAATATATGCAATATCGTATTAACAGATCGATAACAATAGCACTAACCACATAATTCGGATTGCGCAAATATGTTAAAAGAGCATACGTCATATTATTCAATGTGTTTTTTAATTACAATTCGGATAAATTAAGCCTTGTCACCAACATTTCTTAATGTCTTGCAAAGTTGCCACACTTCATCATTGTTAACACAAGCTACTCGTGCTTGTTTCTTCTGAAAATGCAATTACACAATCGTCACTTCTGTTAGAAGATCGTGACAATCATCGCCGACGTTTAACAAAGCTCTACAACATTCTTTTGAAACATATTTTCCGGTAGAAAATATATATTTTTATATGTCATCTCCACAAGTTTTGCCTAAATCACTTGCACATTTTTTTAATACATCGAATGTCGTAGGGCTAGGTGTAGGAGCAGATTCAATAGCAAAACCGTGTTCTGCATGATAAATAAAGGAATTAGGAGTAGAGCAATCATGATTGGCTTTGACTCCATGATAAAAATATAATTTTATTATTCGTATTTATAGTGTTTAAATTAATTAACGCACAGCATTATAAAAATATAAAACAAGTGCTAGGTTTTTGAGGGCAAATGAATTAATCGTGCTAATTTATATTTGGAACTTCACATTTAACGCTTTAATTTTTGATCTACATATAATAAACATACATTATTGTTAGGGTTTAGTTAAAGTTAATCTATGTGAATTATTAATTGTGATGAGTTTGTTTGTTTACTTATCGAATGTTTTTTCTCCTACGTTCCAAAATTTTCCGAGGGTTACTTAGTAAACTTTAGTGTGTTAATCTAGTTACCTTATTAAAGCGTTTGTCAATATGATCATTATAATTGAATCAAATAAAATAAATATAGAATAGTTTTTATCTTATTGAAAAAAGAAATTTCGAAAGTGT
>VHZZ01002830.1:33250-46010 GCA_009801015.1 Silene noctiflora | reverse complement strand
TTTCATATATTCTGGAAATATATGTGCTTTTGAGATTAATAAATCCCAACAGATATTTTATATCTTTAAGACTATCTAGATTTATTCTATATCTTTGCTAAAGATATTGTTTGATTATATGATAAGATTAAATCTCATTCTTGCTATACATCTTTTATGAATCTTATCATATCTAGGGTTTTATGGTAAAAATATCAAATATATATTTGTTAGAGATATTATATCTCCTTATATCTATTTTATATCTTCTACTAAAATTGCCTAAAGAAAATAAAAGAAATAATCTTTGATTCATTTATTTCTTTCACACGACACATCTAGGGTTTTCGTTGGATACCTAGATCTCTCTCTCTCTCTCTACTATAAATATCATACTTATACATTCATTAAGGATTACTTTTCAATTTTTAGAATTACGAAATCCTTTGCAAACGAAACTGAATTATTTTATTTTACAAATTATATTTTGGAAAAGTCGTGCTCTTCATTGCAATTACTTCTAATTAAATCGTTGTAGGATAATAGCGCTTCACATTGTTTCTTACTCGTTCATTTGTGAACGTTAGAAAACAATCAAACACTTTCTTATTAACGTAAGTAAGTCGAATATTTAACGATACTCAAAGTGAGTTACAACTAGAGTTAGTTGTATGAGTACGGTTGATAATTTTGTAATCCTAAGAGAGGTACTAAATTATTAATCGAGAATAGTGGACGTAGGTTTCGACGTGTGAAGCTAAACCACTTCAAATATCGTGTGTCCATCTGTTTCTTTCGTTTTTATTTTGTTTGTTTACATATCACAAGAAATCGAGTTAGTTGAATTTAATCAATAAATTCATACTAATTACGACATACACGCTTCATACGGACAAAATTGTTAAGTAAAGCAAAAAAGTGGGCATACTCAATTCACCGCCCCTCTTGAGTATTTCGGATCAATAAACTCTTCAACGGTTTTTGAGAAAATGAAGACGGTTTCTGCCCAGACTCTAAATGCACTCTAATTACTCCTAATACAACCGTATCGGCACATAGATGAAAACGAAAGGGTTGACACGACTGTTTAGGGAATTATTTGTTAACGAATTAATGAAATGTCAGATTAACGCTTCGTATATTAAACCTACGGCCCGATCATCATCGGGTGTTTGGCGAAGGGTGTAGAAACAAGGTATCTACAGAGCCCCCATTTTGACTAAGGCTTGGACAAGGCAAAAGTCAAAGTATAGCCCTCAGGTCAATCGGAAATTACAACCTGAAAACTATCGCGACGCGAGGCGGTTCAAGGGGACTGAACCAAGGACCTGTTGTCGGGAACATTTTAGAGTCTGTCGACTTCCGGGGAGGGTCGTTTAAAGTCCATTGGACTACGTAAGGAAACTCCCCATCCATAAGAAGAAATCATACCTGAAACTCCATGAGGGAATGGCAGGATACGGACAGCAGGAGATGCTGGAAAAATGAGAAGAACAATTTTCTAAAACCGTTAGTGAGGGTAATTCGGCAAAAGTAAGTTGAAATTTGAATCTGCTTGCATTGGTTGGAAGCAAATTCTCGGCAAAAATAAGTTGAAGTTTGAATCTGCTTGCATTAGTTGGAAGCAAAATCGCAGAAGGATGCTGCTAGAAACTCCTGGGGAGATAATAATAGGATCAACTTTCTGAGAACCGTCTTAAGAGAATAAGCTTGCATTACTTGAAAGCAAATTAATTCAATCAAAGAATACACGACCTATATGCCTCAATATGCTCTCGCTGGGAAAGAAATGTATTCAATCCGCTGGGGAGAAGGTAAATCAGATGGGAAAATATACCAATGAAAGATATCTTGCAAAAATATCTCGAAACGCGTAAATAAACGTTTCAAACAATATGAATAGAGGTAGGACCCACAAGTAATGAACTTATAACGACCTGAGAGCAAAAAACTTGCTCGGGAGAGGGCACAGCATGAGCTGCGATCTCAGGAAGGGGCGCAGCAGATGCTGCATTTTCTCCTGAGTTTTTTAAAGTTTGATGAAAACTGGAGTTGAGCGCGATACCGTGCTTCTTTTTTCGACATTTCGTCTTATAAAACATAAAACAAATCAACATCTTCATTAATCATCACCATAATTCGATCTAAATTTGCCTTAAATTGTGACTAATCCAGGTATACATCACGTCCTTTGCTTTAATTGCATTTGTAGCTTGATTTGAGTATTGAAATTAGGGTTTATATACCTAAAATGTCGAAAAATTGGGATTTTGCCTCAAATGCATTTTTTCCTTGAAATTGACATTAAAATTGAGTAGTAGACCTTGCTAGGATGACAACCATGTGTTTATTTCTAATTTTCGTCAAGTATTGAAGAAATAGTATCAAAATGTGACAGTTTTAGGCTAAAACCGCTTAAATGGCTCGAAAATGACCTTAGACTAGTAAAAAATCGATGAAACTTGATGTTTTGGAACCCTTGGATTATGGTTGAACTTGCTATCATGTCGGAATTTCAGTTTGTGACTACTCCTCCGGGACACTTTTTGTGTTGGTTTAGGCTATTTATAGCGAAATGCTATCCAATTTTCGACTCCTTGTTGTCATTAGGCATGTTTAAAATACGTAGGAACGTAGTATAAATGTACTAGTCGCTTTTTTAAGGAAACAAACTCGCAATGATTCGAAATTAGCTCGAAAAATGGCCTAAAACAGCCCGAAATGACTTGAAATGACTTGGAATCTTCATTTTTGCAGAGGTTATTTCTTCGACGTCTGGACATGACTACATGGACATTAACCTAGAGCCTTCCTCAGCTCTTGTGGTGGGCACGGGCGTCCAGGAGGACGAGGCAGTGGAGGAGGAGCTGCCTAGGAGGGCGAGCCTTAGGAAAGGTGGTCGTCAGTCTGCTCGGGCGCCTATGTAGGCTGACAAGTGGGATGCTCAACATATTCTTTGGGCCGCAAAGAGACACTTGTCGTACCGAATGGCAAGGAGTATGGTAACCTTTACTAACTTTTTAATCTTCTTTTCTTTTTGAGAAATAAAACTTTGCTAATAATTTTTGATTTTTGCAGGAGGCTAGCAACATGAGGTCCTTCTCGGGGTATACCACCATGATGGAGGTTTATAAGACGTTGATGGAGGAGGAAATAGGCATTCTTGACGGGGTTGCTATTGGTGCTTTGGTGCGGGCCTAGCGCGAGATCCGGGCTAAGATGATTTGTGCCAACATGTGTTTGATCCGGACATTCCTAGATCTTTTCTCGGATACGACCTTGAACTTTCACATGTCTTTCGGCGAAATCGGCATCACTTTCAAGGACTTCGGCATGATCTCTGGATTGCCGTTCAGAGATGAGCTGATAGAGTGGCCCGAGACATCCATGAGGAATGACTCGGAGGAGGCCAGGAGGCTGGTTGGCTGGTCTTTGCCTAAGGTCACGGCTAGGGTACACGGCCTGGTTCTGAGTTCTTATGTCAAGGAATACTTTGACATGAAGACTCTTCCTAGAGTACAGCTGACCGAGGGAGGGAGTTGGGTGACCCCTCCGCCGTGTACGATAAACCACCGAGCTCGCTTGTGGCTTTGGTGGTTCTTGTCTTCGATCTACTTCGGAGAAAAGGGAGAGAGGCTGTCGACGAAGCTTCTTCCTTTTCTTGCTGACTTGGGTGGGCTAGGTCGTCTGGACTGGGTCACTCCTAGATTTTCGGTCCTCACTCGTTACATGAGGACCATCGTGCGTCTCGAGCTGCTGGAGGGATGGACGTCACCTGGTACCATTGGTCTAGGACTTGTTTTGGAAGTACGAACTTTCCTATTTTCTTATTTCTTCATTTATAGGGATATAAATGGAATATAATTGCTTATCTCCTCCTTTCTTTTTGTACATAGATGCATGGCTCGAATGGAAAAGAATAAATGATATGTAAATAAATGATCATTTACTTCATTTGACTAATGAACCATCATTGTAGATATAGGTAAGTGAATTATTACTTGATAAATAAATGATTATTCTTTCAAAATTTCTGGCAAAATGAAGGAAATTGTAGATAAGTAAAAGATTACTTAACCTGTAAACATTAACATGTAAAAAAGTGACTTTGAAAATGAATGATTATTTAAAATTTCTCTCTTCTTTCATTTAGGCCTGGATCTACTCGTACATTCCCGACTTCACGCCCACGAGGGTGGCTGACTTGCCTAGGGAGTAACTTGTCGTGAGGGACTGGATCATCTATAGACATAAGAGCTAGCATTCCTCTCACGACACCTACAGGAGGGGTGTCAGCGCTTTGCATCTTGACAACGTGAGTTTCTTTCTAATTCTTTGTTTGTTGCCCCTTTTCATTATTATTTCGATTTTGGTTGCTTGACCTTCGAAATGTGACTTCTGTGGGTGTCGAGGCCTTGGGAGTGGGAGGACTACACTAGGGCACCGACTTTTGTGGTTGAGGTACTTAGGCGTAGGAGTTCAACTAGACTCCTTCTTACGACGCCCATGGGGCCTGTTGGGTACCTAAGCGAGCGTCTGGCAAGGCAGTGTCTCCGTGACACTTTCAATGTCCCCGTCGATCCACTGCGGATGATTTTGAGCGAGCCTTCTGAGGCGGAGAGGACTGCCGACCTTGCCGGAGCTGCTGGCGACACCCTCATTCTTCCTAAGCTAGAGTACTCGAAGTTTGTTTTGAGGAGGTTGGCGCATTGGCCGATCATGGTGAGTGTTATTTTTTGCTTGTTTTGTTTTGATTTTCATTTGAAAGAGAAATAGTGTAACCATTTTTTGTTTTTTAACAGGAGATTGACACTGCTGGCGCCGAGCCCCCTGCCTTTCCCGAAACCTTGGAGTTCGTGGGGCCGGCTAGCATGACGATGTCTATGGAGGTTCCTTCCTTCCCTGAGGTGGTGACTGAGGCTGACCTCAATGAGTGGCAGCACGTCATGAGGAGGGTGAGCTTAGTGAACTTCTCCTCTTGGTAAGTGTAAGTAAGTGATTTGATCAAAGAATTGAGCCACCTCATCTACCCTTGATTGAAATAGAGTGATATTTTTGCTTCGTATTTTCCATGATCCAGTGATTTGGTTGATAATGAGGGATGAGTCTCCATGGATTCGAAGTCTTTTGATGCCTAGACTGACTGCTACTTGTAAACCTATGAGGCATGCCTCATATACTACCGCAATATTAGTCACCTCGAAGACGAGTTTGACTGAAATTGGTGTATGATCACCTTCACGAGAAATGAGCAACACTCCGATGCCATATCCTCTTAGGTTGGAAGTCCCGTGAAAGTAGAGGTCCCATGATTCCGTGTTGGTGTGAAGGATATTTTCGTCCGGAAATGACCATAGGTCTATCAGCTGGAAATCATGTATGGGATTGTCTGCGAAGAATTTGGCCACTACCTGTCCTTTGATTACCTTTAGAGGTACATATTTGAGGTCGAACTCAGAAAGAATTAGAGTCCACCTTGATAGTCGACCATTAAGAACTGTCTTCTCAAAAAAGTATTTTATTAGATACATCTTTGAGTATACTTTGATCGAATTGTTGAGCATATAATGTCGCAGTGCACACAAGAACGAGGCAAGTCTTTTCAAGCGGTGTGTACTTTGTCTCTTATTCCAAAACATCTTGTTGAGGTCGTAGATGGCTCGTTCCTCTTTCCCTACCGTTTGAGCGAGCATAACACCCATGGCTGTTTCTGTGACTGTGAAGTATAGGGATTAAGGTTGTCCTTTCTGTGGCGGCATGAGCACAGGTGGTTTAGCCAAAATCTCCTTGATTCTCTCGAATGCCTTTTGACAATCATCGTCCCACATGGTGTGGTCCGTCTTTTTGAGCTTTTTAAATATTGGCTCACAAATCATGGTGAGCTTGGAGATAAAACGACTTATGTATTGCACGTTGCCTTGGAATCCTCGGATTTCTTTCTCTGTCTGCGGTTGCGACATCTCGATTAGAGCCTTTATCTTGGATTGATCAATCTCTATCTCTCGTTGATTTACGACGTGGCCTAGTAACTTCCCAGATGTTACCCCAAATGTGCACTACTGAGGATTAAGTCTCATATTGTACTTGCGAAGCCTAAGGAAGAACTTGCGTAGGTTTGCAATGTGACCTTTCCTATCTTTGGATTTAACGATCATATCATCAACATACACCTCTATTTCTTTATGCATCATGTCGTGTAGCAAGGTAGTGGCTGTATGTTGATATGTTTCACCAGCGTTGATTAATCCGAAAGGCATGACGGTGTAGCAATAGGTTCCCCATTCAGTGACAAATGCGGTTTTATGCATGTCTTCTTAAACCATTTTAATTTTATTGTAACCTGCGTATCCATCCACGAAGGACAGAAGTGCGTGGTCAACAGTAATTTGAATTTTAGGAGCCTTCTGAGGCGGAGAGGACTGCCGACCTTGTCGGAGCTGCTGGCAACACCCTCCTTCTTCCTAAGCTAGAGTACTCGAAGTTTCTTTTGAGGAGGTTGGCGCATTGGCCGATCATGGTGAGTGTTATTTTTTGCTTGTTTTGTTTTGATTTTCATTTTAAAGGGAAATAGTGTAACCATTTTTTGTATTTTAACAGGAGATTGACACTGCTGGCGCCGAGCCCCCTGCCTTTCCCGAGAACTTGGAGTTCGTGGGGCCGGCTGGCATGACGGTGTCTATGGAGGTTCCTTCCTTCCCTGAGGCGGTGACTGAGGCTGACCTCAATGAGTGGCAGTACGTCGTGAGGAGGGTGAGCTTAGTGAACTTCTCCTTTTATCTTTCTTTCCTTTTATAACATGTAAGAACATGAAATGAGACTTGATTTGATTTTAAAATACAGGTGGCGCCATCGAGGCACGTTGAGCTTTGGCGGATGGCCAACCGACTAGGAGTGACAGCTGTTGAGGCACTCGAGAGCCGTACTGGAGGAGGGTTAAGAACCTTTCCTTATTATTTTTTAGAAATTTTAATTTTTAGAAGCCTGCTTTGCATTTTGATGATTATTGTTTCTTTTGTTTTGCAGCGGGAGCGTGGGCGTAAGCTCGAGCTCGAGTTGGAGCGGTCTCGTGAGGAGGCAGCGCGCTTGGAAAGGGAGATATAGATCCATGACGCTGACATCGCCGTTTTGGAGGAGATGGTTGCCGACCTTAGGTGGCGTCGTGCTGAGGAGTAGTGTCGCGTCCTAGTCGTTGTACATTTTAAAGTTTATTTGTTCTCGGGCTTTAGCTCGAGCCTTTGTATATATTTTGTACATTTGTTATGTATATATATGGGCCTACGTGCCTTTGCTGCTGTTGGATGTAGTTGAAACTCGTACCTGCAGGTTAGCTTGGAAACTAGTTTGGTATACTGACCACTTACGTCGTCATGCTGCCGAAATTGACGCAGAAAAAAGCAACTAAACACAAGTGTAAACATGATTATAAATATGTAATTACAAGTTAAAATGGCTGAAAATATGAACTTCCGTCGAATCGAAAAACCAAAAAAATGTCCAAAAGTGAGTGGACAGTGACGCGACGCGATGCACGACTAAATGACGGAAGTGCTTCCCCCTTAAAAAAAGGAAATGCAAATCAGTAAGTTTGAAAATGTTAAAGTTTGAAATGACTGACATGGAATGACACGTAAAATGTAAAATCTCAAAATACCAAAATAAAATAAATAAGTTTAAATTTGACGGTATTGAGGATGATAGAAAATTCTTAAAATGCAAGAGCAAGATAACATGGAGAGGGATAATGGCGTGTGTCGTGTAACGTGTCGCATGAGTGGCACGTCGGTCACGCGTGGCGCGTTCAAACCTAATCTAAGGGTAATATTTCGTAAGTTGGTCTAGGTTAGTTGAGTCGGAGAATTCATTCTGGTGTAGGTCTGTGATCCTAACCGCACCACCTAAAGATATTATTTTCAGTAAGTAAGGTCCTGCCCAGTTTGGTTTAAATGTCCCTCGTGGGTCGACTGGTAAAAGAGCTCGAACCGATTTAAGGACTAAGGCTCCTTTTTTGTTGTGCCGATGTTTGACTTTATTGTTAAAATCTCTTCTAATTCGCGCTTGATATGTATGAACAATATGTAGGGTGAGTAGTCGACTCTCATTCAGGAGAATAAGTTCTTCATATCGTTCTCTTTTCAAATCAGGTTCTGGAATTTGACTTTTGAGTAGAATTCGTAGAGATGGGATCTCGAATTCTACTGGTTGTACGGCCTCCATACCATATGTTATGTAGAAAGGAGTAGCCCAGTGGGCGTCCTTACTGACGTTCGATATCCCCATAAGGCAAAGGGAATTTTTTTAGGCCAGTTCCTATAATTATTAATCATTTTCTTTAGGATCATGACGACATTCTTATTGGCTGCCTCTACGGCTCCATTGGTTTGGGGTCGGTATGGCGAGGAATGATGATGCTAAATTTTGTATTTAGCGAGCACCTGTGCAGCTTCAGCTTAGAAATGAGAATCGTTGTCACTAATGATCTCATGTGAGAACCCATATCTACAAATGATGTTAGCTTATATAAACTTAGCCACTTGCTTGTATGCTAGATCTATATAGGAAGCTGCTTCCACTTATTTAGTGAAATAGTTTATTCCTATTAGAATAAAATAAAGACCTCTCATCCCAGCTGGAGTGATTTTTTCGATGATGTCTATTCCCTAGGTGGAGAATGGCCAAGGTGATGTCATCGTTTATAACAAGGAGGGTGGAACATGATGTACGTTCGTAAAGATTTTTCAATTGTGACAATGTCTGGCATATTTGATGCAGTCTATTTCGATGGTCGTCCAGTAGTATCCTAAACTTATGATTTTCTTTGCCATCATTGGCCCACTCATGTGAGGACTACATTCTCCATCACGGACTTCTTTCATTACCTTCTTTACTTTCGAATGATTGAGGCAAAGTACGATAACGCCTTGTGGAGTTCTTTTATATCATTCTCCTTGATTCAAGACGTATTGGGAGGTTAGTAACCTTATGGCTTGTCGTCTTCTCTTGTCCATGTTCGGTGGACATTCACCATTGAATTCGTAATTATGAATGGCTTGGTACCGAGGCTCTTCATGAACTTCCTCTTGGTCAGTTAGGAGGTGTATATAAGCTGGTTCAGATCGTCTTTCGATGCATAAAGGCATATCAACCATATGGACGGGCGTATTGATGAGGGATGCAAGTTTCACAAGAGCGTCTGCAAATTGTTTTTCTTCTCTTGGTAAGTGTAAGTAAGTGATTTGATCAAAGAATTGAGCCACCTCATCTACCCTTGATTGAAATAGGGTGATATTTTCGCTTCGTATTTTCCATGATACAGTGATTTGGTTGATAATGAGGGATGACTCTCCATTTATTCGAAGTCTTTTGATGCCCAGACTGACTGCTACTTGTAAACCTATGAGGCATGCCTCATATTCTACCGCAATATTAGTCACCTCGAAGTCGAGTTTGACTGAAATTGGTGTATGATCACCTTCACGAGAAATGAGCAATTCTCCGATGCCATATCCTCTTAGGTTGGAAGTCCCGTGAAAGTAGAGGTCCCATGATTCCGTGTTGGTGTGAAGAATATTTTCGTCCGGAAATGACCATAGGTCTATCAGCTGGATATCATGTATGGGATTGTCTGCGAAGAATTCGGCCACTGCCTGTCCTTTGATTACCTTTAGAGGTACATATTTGAGGTCGAACTCAGAAAGCATTAGAGTCCACCTTGATAGTCGACCATTAAGAACTATCTTCTCAAAAAAGTATTTTATTGGATACATCTTTGAGTATACTTTGTCGAATTGTTGAGCATATAATGTCGCAGCGCATACAAGAACGAGGCAAGTCTTTTCAAGCGGTGTGTACTTTGTCTCGTATTCCAAGAATATCTTGTTGAGGTAGTAGATGGCTCGTTCCTCTTTCCCTACCGTTTGAGCGAGCATAACTCCCATGGTTGTTTCTGTGACTGTGAAGTATAGTGATTAAGGTTGTCCTTTCTGTGGCGGCATGAGCACAGCCAAAATCTCCTTGATTCTCTCGAATGCCTTTTGACAATCATCGTCCCACATGGTGTGGTCCGTCTTTTTGAGCTTTTTAAATATTGGCTCACAAATCATGGTGAGCTTGGAGATAAAACGGCTTATGTATTGCACGTTGCCTAGGAATCCTTGGATTTCTTTCTCTGTCTGCGGTTGCGACATCTCGATTAGAGCCTTTATCTTGGATGGATCAATCTCTATCCCTCGTTGATTTATGACGTGGCCTAGTAACTTCCCAGATGTTACCCAAAATGTGCACTTCTGAGGATTAAGTCTCATATTGTACTTGCAAAGTCTAAGGAAGAACTTGCGTAGGTTTGCAATGTGACCTTTCCTATCTTTGGATTTAACGATCATATCATCAACATACACCTCTACTTTTTTATGCATCATGTCGTGTAGCAAGGTCGTGGCTGTATGTTGATATGTTTCACCAGCGTTGATTAATCCGAAAGGCATGACGGTGTAGCAATAGGTTCCCCATTCAGTGGCAAATGCGGTTTTATGCATGTCTTCTTAAACCATTTTAATTTGATTGTAGACTGCGTATCCATCCACGAAGGACAGAAGTGCGTGGTCAACCGTATTGTCTTCTACTATGTCAATATGTGGTAATGGAAAGTCGTTCTTTTGACTAGCTTTGTTCAGATCGCTAAAATCAACACAAACCCGGATTCACCCATCCTTTTTGGGTACGGGGATGATGTTGGCTACCCAGTTAGAATACTCGGAAACTTTGATGAAACCGACTTTGAATTGTTTCTCTACCTCTTCCTTGATCTTAAGACCTCATTCGGTCCTCATTCTGCGGAGCTTTTGCTTTTAATTGTTTGTCTACCTCTTCCCGTATACATGGCATGACTTTCTAGGACCAAGCGAAGACGTCCTTGAACTCGTGTAGAAGGTCGACGAAGAGAGCTCTTTCGGCTGAGTCTAGGGTGGTTTCTATCCGAAGTTGTTTTTGTTCGAGGTCTGTCCCCACATCAATTGGTTCAGTTTTTTCTATAACTGGTTCCCCCTGCCCTTGTTCCAAAATTTCTTTTATCATATAGGGTGGCAAGTCAAGTGATTCTGGGTCAAAATCATCCTTCGTATAATCACAAACAAAATTACAATCACAACAACACAAGGAGTACGCAGAATATGATTTATTCATATTAAAATTTGAAAATAGCTGAAACAATGAAGACAACTGATCATTGGTCAGTGGAAAAGGAGAAACATTTGATGGAATAGGCCCAAGGCTACTGTTACTCGATGCTAAACTAGGAGAAATAAAGGGACTAGGGTTGATAAAAAAAGGAGACTCTTTGACGACTTTTCAAGATTTGGACTCAGATTCTAGTTTTGACTCCGATTCAAACTCAGACTCAGACTCGAACTCATCATCTTCTGTTTCTTCTTAAAACATCTCTCATTCGCATGTGGTGAGCTTGGAGAGTCTTCCTTGATTATTTGTCCATTTGATCGACTCTCTCCACCTTTGTTTGCCTTTTTGCTGGATATGCATCTGTGATTAGAGCTGTGGGGTGAAAATGGTCATCCTGTAGTATCATGTTAATGATCTCGTCCTGGGCTGCCCTTACAAATCGGTCTTCCAAAAATTGCAGGCTGACAACTTGATTGTCGAGGCAAGGTTTTGTAGGAGTTTTGACGGTAAGAACCGTTTCTTGTGAAATGAATTAACAGTCGTGGAACACTTCTTTCCCGACTAGCCTGTTGCCTTCATGTATCCAGGGTTCGGGAAAATCATGAAAAGATTCATGTTCTCCTTCTCGAACGAAATACCCATTTAACGTAAGGTGAAATGGTCGTAGTTGGACACCCTTATGCTTTCAAGCATTAAGTTTAGCAAGCATTTCGAAAGATTCCTATACAGTTGGCTTGTATCTTAGCCCTAAGGGTATTCTTTGAGAATCACCTTCCTTAAATGGCGCGAAGGAATTCTCCCTGATGAGATTCAGAGGTGTCCCTGGGAAATATCCCTGAGATTTGAGCATGTGGTTGACCACAAGATTAGATTGGGGATTGAAATACAGTGGAGCAATTTCTCTCTCTATGAGATTGACAACCTGAAATCCTCCCAACTCGTGTATTGGGTCAAAGATAACCTGGTGGTTGGATACCTTCTCGATTATTGCTTTGATTGGAGACGAAACGATTGTCACCACTTGGCCATCTAAGGGAATCTTATTTTTCTGGTAAAGGGTGGATGTCATAGCTTTGCAAGCATGAGTCCAAGGCCTCCCTTGTAGTATGTTGAATGATGCCTCGATGTCTATTATTTGGAAATTGACCTTTCTTTTGACTGGTCCAGTGGTTGTGGTAAGATCAACGAGGCCCACTACTTTACGACGCGTCCCGTCGTATGCCCGTACACCCTGATTAGTTGGGATCCAATCTAACTCTTCCATGCCCAGTTTATGTGCTGTTTTGAGTGGTATAGCATTAACTGCCGAACCGTCATCTACCAATGTCATGGGTACATTCTTTTTCAGGCACATAATGGTGATGTATATGGCTAAGTTGTGGTTTACACCAAAGGGAGGTAGGTCTTCATCTGAGAAAGTAACTGTGTTACTTAATTTGACTGAATCCTCGGGGACTAGGTTGACCACATCATTTGGGGTAGAATTAGATGGTATATTTTGTTGGAGTATGTGTCACAACAGTAGTGCGATCACATATTTAAATTTCATATTAAGAATACACAAGGGATGATTCAATATATTGTCAACTGATCAACATTAATCGGTAAC
>VHZZ01002829.1:75869-91440 GCA_009801015.1 Silene noctiflora | reverse complement strand
ATGTATTCTTAAAAGTGAGATTTACATATGTGATCAATATGTAATCAATTATGATCGACAATTTGTGATCGCATTATTGTCGGGGACACCTTTCTCCAACATTAAAGGGAAAGAAATCAAATGAATATTTGATAAAGATATTCTATATCTTTATAATTATCTTATATCTTTTTCTAAAGATTATATGAATAAAAATAATGGAAATAATATATGATTTCTATATTATTTTTATTCTCGATATCTAGGGTTTCTCTTGAAACCTAGATCATGCTTTCTCACTATAAATAAGAGGCGTGCCACATTGTATGAGACACGACTTTCGAGCATAATTTTCAAGTGCAAAAACCGTTTTGTGAAAAACTTCCTTTGCGTAATATAATTTTCAAAGTCGTGTTTGATTAGATTATCGCATTTACGTTTATGTATCATTATAAGATAATAGCGCTTCATATTGTTTCTTACTCGTTCATCTGTGAACATTAGAAGAACAATTAAGCACTTTCTTATTTACGTAAGTTAGTCGAGTATTTAACGATACTCAAAGTGAGTTACAACTAGAGTTAGTTGTACGAGTAGATTGGTAATTTTGTAATCCGTAGAAAGGTACTAAAGTTATTAATCGAGAATAGTAGACGTAGGTTTCGACTTGTGAAACTGAACCACTTCAAAATCCCTTGTGTCGTTGCCTCTTTCATTCGTGTTCTTTATTTTATTATCGTTTAGTTTACTTAAGTTTAATCAATAAACTTTAAGTAATCAACNTTCATTCGTGTTCTTTATTTTATTATCGTTTAGTTTACTTAAGTTTAATCAATAAACTTTAAGTAATCAACTAGCCACGCTTTGTACGGATATTTGTTAAATACGCGAAAAATTTGAATACTCAATTCACCCCCCCTTGAGTATCTTGGATCAATAGACTCTTCATTCATATTTGATCGAAAATGGGGGGATTTGTATTGCTCCCGAGGTCTCTTTTTCACTTTCCTTAGCTTGTCGCTTTGGTGGAATGTTAGCTCTTAATGGGGTTGTTATCACGATGCCCGGCACTAAGTATGTGGGTACTCTAAAAAAGGGACCACGATGTGGAGTAACTCGTAGAAACCCTTCTCGAGGTAGCTCGATGGGTGAGCACCCTTTGGTCAACCACAAAATTCTATCACCCTCTTCAAAGCGAATCCAATGATGATTTTGGCGGAGGAGATCTTCGTTGATCAAGGTATTTCCCGGAATCGGGATGTAGGAATGATCACGGTTGAAATTTGGGTTGAATTAATTAGCAAGTCGAGTGATTAGACCACCATTTACAATATATTTCATTGAGCCCTCGCTCCCATTTGCAAACTTAGTCCATCTTTCTAATAGCACATATGGAGCATTGAAGACATACCCACTTTTTCCTTGAATTTGCAAGTAAGACTCGAAAAAATCGAGGTCAAGCTCGTTTACCATGGCCTGGTCTCTTCGGGAAAAAATTATACTAGTGAGGAAACGATAGGTGTATCGAATAATTGGGTTTTGGATGGAAAAAGCAAAGCAATCTCGGAATTTCGTCAATTCTCGGCCTGTAAAGGCTCTCCATAGAGGTCCAACATCGTACCCCTTTGGTCTATGTGGTCGATTGGCACTCACATCAAGGCCAAGGACATTGGCAAATTCGGCCAAGGTAAGGGTCCTTGTTACATTCTCTAGTCGTACTTCCATTCGAATGACTCTATTCAAGGTAGATACATGTAGACTACTTGGAAATTATAACACAAGTTGTTTATAAGTTAATTCATGCATATTGAACATAAGGGAGAGTCCAAGATCCTTAAATATTACTTAGTTTTCTCTCTAATACCCAATTTTAGCAACGTAATTTTGCTAACAAAGCGAGTGGGTAGGATGTTCTTACCAAGTAGTCTTGCAAATGCGATCTTTTGAGCTTCATTGATGAATTGGAAATCCGGAAATCCTTCTAATGGGGAGAAATCGAAAATTACTTCATTCTCGCGCCTTCTTAGGCTTGGAGTTGTGATGGAAGAGCTCCCCCTTAGTCTTAGGGATCTTCTCTTTGAAGGAGTGACCTTGCTTTTCCATTTCATGCTTCCTCTTACTTTTAGGTTTTGAGTAAGGAGTGAAGAGTGATGAGTTTTGTTGATGTTTTCCTCGATAAGGTTTTTTTTCTTGAGGTTTTTGAGGAGAGATAGTGTTTGTGAATGGAGGGTTGTATTTATATAAGGAGTGTTATAATAGGGGAGGAAGGTGAATAAAGACGCGTGTTTCGCAACTAAAACAGGGAGACTCGCACGAGTCTTTGAGGGCTCGTGAGAGTTAGGTGGTAGCACTGATTTCCTAACAGGGGACTCGCAAGAGTCTTTGATAACTCGCACGAGTCCGCGGAAACGCTCGAGTGTTAAGGAACTCGCTCGAGTCATGTGGCAGGGAGCATTGGTCATTTCTTCAGGGTGAGGACTCGCACGAGTTTGTAGTGACTCGCACGAGTTCTTAGATAATTCGCTCGAGTCTTCTAGGGCTCGCTCTAGTTACCTAGCAGTGAGCCTTTCTTCAATCTTTTGGCCTTCAACTCCCACGAGCTAAGGCCAACTCGTGGGGCTCCTCCTTCTATACTTGGTTTCTTCCTTTTTTTCAAGACTCTTATCTTTCGAGGTTGCAATTCCGTGGGTTTGTGATAGACTAGGCGACATCTCCCCACACTTTGTTCATGCTATACACAATGAACAAAACATGATTAGCAACCCTCCCTTTCTTACTCTCAAGATCAAAAATTGTAGCATACGAATGAATGTAATGAAATGACGAATGTAATAACGGAAATGTAAAAGTTAGAGGGTAAGTATATATACAAGTAGTGGTTTAAGGGAGGACTCCACCAAACTATCCTCCGTGTTAATGCCCTATCATGGTGGGAGAGGTGCGAGGCGAGTGTCCTCAACCTCCCCTACGAAAGCTCCTTCATAATAAGGCTTGATTCTTTGACCATTGACTTTGAATCTTTCACCGTTTTCCGATGCTATTTCGAAATCGCCATACTTTCCTACTTCGGTGATCACAAATGGGCCCGACCATCTTGAATTCAAATTCCCGGGGAAGAGTATATACCTTGAGTTAAAGAGGAGAACCTTGTCCCCCTTATGCATTGTCTTTTGTTTGATTCTTTTGTCATGGAGCATCTTGGTATGCTCCTTGTAGATTTTTGCATTCTCATAAGAGTGAAGTCGGAATTTCTCCAATTCTTGAGTTTGCAAGAGTCTCTTTTCCCCGCTTATCTTGAGATCAAGGTTAAGGACTTTGATCGCCCAAAAAGCTTTATACTCTAATTCGATTGGCAAGTGGCATGCCTTGCCATAGACTAGCTTGTAGAGAGATGCTCCTATGGGTGTTTTATAGGCCGCCCTATAAGCCCATAGAGAGTCATCGAGTTTCATGCTCCAATCCTTCTTAGTCTTGTTGACACTTTTCTCAAGAATTTGCTTTATTTCTCTATTGGAGACCTCGACTTGGCCGCTTGTTTGAGGATGATACCCTAGGTCGGTTCGATGTTTTACTCCATATTTAATCAAAAGTGAGTAAACCTTCTTCTCGTGAAAATGTGTTCCTCCATCGCTTATCAATGCTCTTGAAACTCCGAACCGTGGGAAGATTATCTTTCTCAAAAGCTTGGTTACCGCTTTAGCATCATCGATTGGGGTAGGAATTGCTTCCACCCATTTGGATACGTAGTCAACGACAACAAGAATATACTTGTTTCCTTGTGATGATATAAATGTCCCTCGGTAATTGATCCCCCATACATCGAAGATCTCGATTTCTAGAATTCCTCATTGGGGCATTTCATTTCTCCATGATATGTTTCCCGTTCTTTGGTAAGGGTCGTATTGAAGTATGAATTCGCGAGCATCTTCGAACATAGTGGGCCAATAGAAGCTCGATTTCAAAATTTTAGCAATCTTCCTCCGAGCTCCTTGATGTCCTCCATATGGGGATAAATGGCAACCTTCTAGAATTCCTTGGACCTCCCATTATGGCACACACTTCCGATACAAGCTATCACTACATTCCTTGTACAAGTTTGGGTCGTCCCAAAAGTACCGTTTTACTTCAAAGAGGAATCTCTTCTTTTGTTGATAACTCAAATCCGGTTGGAGTACTCCTCCAACGATATAATTGGCTATATCGGCAAACCATATTGTAGTGGTGTGTGTCTCTAGTTGAGTATGGATATCCATTAGAATATCATCGGGGAAGAAATCATTAATTGGGGTATCTCCCCCTTCAACATTGAATCGAATCCTTGATAGGTGATCCGCAACGACGTTTTCCACTCTACTTTTATCTTTTATTTCCAAATCAAACTCTTGAAGTAGAAATATCCACCTTAACAAGCGTGGCTTCGATTTTTTTTTCACCAAAAGGTGCTTAAGGGCGCGATGATCCGAAAACACGATTACTTTGGACCCAAGCAAGTAAGAGCAAAATTTTTCTAATGTGTAGACTATGGCAAGGAGTTATTTCTCCCGTTGTGTTGTAGTTGACTTGTGTAGCATCAAGGATCTTGCTCACATAGTAGATGGCATGAAGTGTTTTACCATCCCGTTAGCCTAGAACTGCGCCCACGGCATAGTTACTAGAATCACACATAATCTCGAAATGTAACTCCCAATTAGAGGGTTGTATGATCGGTGCCGAGATTAGGGCTCTCTTGATTTTCTCAAAAGCTTAAATACATTCATGAGAAAAGTCGAATGGGGCATCTTTGAGCAATAATTGAGTGAGGGGTTTTGCGATCTTCAAGAAATTTTTTATGAATCTTCGGTAGAATCCCGCATGACCTAGGAAACTCCTCACTCCTTTGATATTTATGGGTGGGGGATGTTTCTCTATTACCTCAACCTTCGCTTTATCAACCTCAATGTCTTTCTCGGATACCAAGTGACCCAAGACAATACCCTCATTGACCATGAAGTGACACTTTTCCCAATTAAGCACAAGGCTTACATCTTCACACTTTTGTAGAACAAGAGATAAGTTATACAAGCATGATTCAAATTCCTTTCCATAAACACTAAAGTCATCCATGAAAACTTCCATTATGGATTCAATAAATCGGAAAAGATACTCATCATGCAACGTTGGAAAGTGGTGGGGGCATTACATAGCCCAAAGGGCATCCTCCTATAAGAAAAGGTGCAATAGGGGAAAGTGAAAGTGGTCTTGTGTTGGTCATCCGAATGTATCGAGATTTGGAAGAATCCCGAATATCCGTCAAGGTAACAAAAGAATTTGTTAGAGGCTAAACGTTATAACATTTGGTCTATGAACGGGAGAGGGAAATGGTCCTTCCTTGTCGTGAAATTTTGTTTTTGATAATCGATACACATTCTCCACCCCGTGACGATTCTTGTAGGTATTAGCTCGTTCTTGTCATTCCTTACTACCATGGTACCTCCTTTTTTGGGTAACACTTGGACGGAACTAACCCATAGAGAATCCGATATGGGAAAGATGATTCCGGCGTCAAGCAATTTCATTACTTCTCCTTTCACTACCTCTTCCATATTGGGGTTCAATCTTCTTTGTCTTTGAATTGTGGGTCTATAGTCGTCCTCTAGGTGTATCTTATACATGCAAAAGTCGGGACTAATTCCCTAAGGTCACCTAGACTATAACCTATAGCCTTTTCATGTTTTTTCAAAACATCAAGCAAATTTTCCAATTATGATTCATTAAGCTTTTAATTGATGATTACGGGTTTTGTTTTGGACTCATCGAGGTAGGCATACATTAAATTAGAGGGAAGGGGCTTTAAGGATGAGGGTTTTTACCTCACTTTCTACCTCTCCTCCTTTTGAAGATTCAATGATGATGCTTCCTCTTTGGCCTCCTTTGATGGTTCGTTAATAATGATTTCCACCTTCATTGCTTGTTCGTGGGTAAGCTCTTTGTTGGCTAGGGCAGCTTCTAGGAGATCCAACTCTATCTCCCAATGACCTCCATCGGATCCTTTTGCTTCTAGGGCCTATAGTGCCTCCAAAGGGTCTTTGATGAGGGTGGTGCTCATATGGTCTTCTACACAACAATCTATAAAATCCACCTTACAAAAATACACTAAGGGAAAAGGTAAGAACTACCTTGAAGAAGTGATTTCTCCAAGGTAAGGTAAGACACAACTAAAAAGCAATTAATGATAACAATTCAACAGTGCACCGTCCCCGGCAACGGCGCCATTTTGATGGTAAGCTTAGTCGTCACACCTTATCAAACAATTATTTATACTCTAACTTACTAGCAAGTATCAAGTAGAGGTTGATCCCAAAGGACGGTTTATCAAACTATGATCAAATGCAAACTAGTTATGTCTTGGGTGTCACAAATTTGGGTTGGATTAAAAACTACACTACTATGATGAAAAGGAAAGTAACAAAGAATGCAAATAAAGCGAGGATCTAAAAAAATTGATTAAAGGCACTAGGGTGTCATGGGTTCATAGGGGAAACATGGTAGATCATAGTAATGAATCCGGTAAATGATTTTAGTTATGCTAGGGTCGAGTTCGTTTATATCTTACAACCCTTAGGAAGATCTAGGTCTGGGAGTCGAGTTTGTTTATAGCTTACGACTCCTACAACGACTTCGTTCTACCCGTTCAATAAATGCATGGTCTAACAAAACTCGAGTTGGTTTATGTCTTACAAGTCTTGTTAAGGAGAAAGAGAATCATGCTAGGTTGTTAATCAAGCATTTCATCAAACATAACATGTGCATAAGTTGAAGAACATAACAAACAGTCATTCATATGAACTCATCATACATAGATCTACCCCATGATTACTTCCCTACTTCCCCATTAACCCTAGTTAAAGGACTACCCACTCATCATGGTGATAAATATGCAAAAGAGGGTGTCAAACATCTTAGCAAGTATGAACATGATAGTGAAGAATTGAATAACAAAGCAAGTAAATAATTGAATGAACAAAGAGTAGAAGATTATACCAACTTAAAGTGAAAAGGAAAATGGAAAAATAATGGAATAAAACTTTGATTAATGATGAGGAGTTGTCAATTCCCCAATCTAAAACCCAAGAATTCTTCAATTACAAACTAGATCTTGAATTGCTTGAATAACAAGGAAAGGATTAAAGAGTAATTAAACTAATCTAAGTTAAGATATGGGTTGTCAATCCTCTCATCTTCTACTTAATTACATAATATATTTATACTAAGTACATTATTAGGGTAAACTAAGGCCTTAAATGATTATCAGGCCCTTTAAACTAATTCAAAGAGATGCTAGAACTTGGAGGACTCGTGGGAGTCCTTAAGTGTGATCGTGGGAAGCATCCTGATGGGGGACTCGTGCGAGTCAGGGAGGACTTGCACGAGTTGGACACAGATTCGCACGAGTCATGGAGGACTCGTGCGAGTTCTCCACCAGTGTACACTCCTTTGCTTTGCTGCCCCAAAACCCGCGGAGGCTCTCCAGGACTCGTGGGGGCTCTTCATCATTGCCCAAATATTTCATTTTTCTACTATGGATATTAGTCTTGATCCCTCCTTTTTGCTTGGTCGTTAAGTGTGATTCATTTAGCTCCTGAATTGTTCTATGAATGCAAGGTTGGCACTCATCTCCTACCAAGAGCACCAAAACCACATACAATAGCAAATAGGCAACTAAAGATAAGAAACGACCCTAATACATGCATAAAAGCGTAAGGAACGAGGCTAGTAAGGGGACCAAATGTGCGTGTAAACAAGTCACATTAGTCGCGGAAGGTAGGGTTTCCTTACACAGTATGATTGTACAATTTAATTGCATTGGATGTAAATTGTATTGCTTGATTATAGTATTGCGGTCATTGTTATTGTTGGTTATTGGTATAGTGGTGATTGGTATTGTGGAGCCATGTCGGGAGACGGTTTCACCCCCATGTATCGCCTCTTGTGACTCCCGTCACAAAGGGGATGTGCACATTAATGATTTGGGTTCGCTCGTTGCGATGAGCGAGGATTTTGATGTCTAGGGCTACGGGCTGGCATTAGCAGGGGTGGGTTACCTGTTGCAATTGGAACCCGACTTCTCGTTGCAATGAGAGTCATTGGTTACTTGGAGTTTGGAGAATGGTTGAGCATCAGTTGTATTATCTTGAGTACTTACTGTGTATGGTTGTAGTTAATTGTATGGTTCTACTGACCCTTCTTCTGTTTTAAAACCTGCTGTGATCCATTGATGGTGGGCAGTGAGTCTAACAGGTGTCGATGCATGAGCTTGTATGCGGGATTGGATGAGACCACGACGACTCTTTTATCTTCAAAATTTCGCTGAGTTTAGTAGACAATTGTGTTACTTTGGATATTGATTTGTACCTCATTTTGGAGTTGGAACTTTGTAATAGCTTAAACTTTAATAAATGTTTCTTTATGGTCTATTTGATGCGTACTATCCTGGGCAACCGAGATGGTAGCACTCTCCTCTACTAAGGTAGACCTTGGTAAGGCACTTTGATAGATGGGGGTATTACAGTTTAACCTCGAGGTTTATAAAAGCTAAAACTAGACCTAACACAATGGACCCGACCGACCACACGAATTGAAGAAACGCACTTAACCCGAACCTGAATTGACCTGGGCTGAATCTTTTTTTTTGTTGGAAATTGACTTTTATCCCTAAATAACTTGATATGATCTAAACTTTGTTAAAATGAACTTAGGGTAACCTCTAATGGGTTTGTTTTCATGCCACATAAGCTAAAATACAAACTCATTTGCCTACAAACCTCCACCAACAACAAATAAACCTCTTCAAAGTTCATATCATGACCCACTCAACTTTTTGTCCTCACACATTCTCTCTCTCCACAAACTTAGATGCTATTTTATAACCTCTCTTATCTATAAACCTCAATACTCATGTCCAACAATAAAATGTTTGTAGATAAACCTCTAAAATTGTGGACATGTCATCCTAAAAACCTCTTGATGAATTATATTACTAATGCCCTTAAAGGATCTGAACTAAACTTAAAAGAATGACTTTAAGTCCAAAAGGGCATTTGGTCTCTTATAAGACAGTTTTACATAAATACTCCATATACCGTATGTGTAAGGCAAATATAAAGTATGACCTAATCATGTATGATATTAGTGAAAAAATAGTCGACTCACATAGCAACTCTTAACAATATGCTTGTGGTAGGTTGCTTAACAAATACGGAATATCGTGTTTATTAATACGACTCCAAACAAAGCATGGTTCTTTCTAACAGTTTCAACTTTATTCAATTCAATTCACCTCAATTTAATTCGTTTTAGTTAAATTTAATTAAGTTAGATTTAATCCATTTCTCGACTAGTTGGTAAAAAAAAAAATCAGAAAATTGACGGGCGCATGAGGTTTGTTATTTTGTCCAGAATACCCAATTTTTTTGGTCCGGAAAACTTTAAGAGGTTATAACTCGTGTTTACGAGTTAAGAAAGTGATAATTTTTTTCCCAAATCGACTGTCTTTCCGAGAACTACTATTTGAAAAAATATTGTCGTATTTGGATCATGTGGCTAGGAGTTTTTGCATGTCAAAGTTTTTTGACTGAACAAACTTTGAATGATCATATCTCTAGTCACGAATTCCAAACTCCATAATTTTTTTAGGGTTATTTAATAACAATAATCCAAACTAAGCTCCCCCTTCCCCATTTAATCCAAGCTATACATTATTCCATATTAATCTTTTCTTTCCTATCATTTATCTTATTTTGCTCTTGTGGAAGGGCAACTAGAGGTGGGCACCGGTCCAAAACCGGATTGGACCGGACCGGAATCGGCAAACATTATGGACCGGGATCGGACTGGATTATAAAAATTTCGGACCGGGATCGGACCCGAAAAATTCCGGTCCAAGACCGGACCAGACCGGTTGGACCGGAATTTGACATAATATGCTCACTTTTTCAAATTCCAGTCCAAAAATTCTTGTCCATTGGACCGGATCGGACCGGTTGAACCGGATTAAAATATATTTTCAAGGAAAAAAATAAAAAAAAACATAAAATCCGGTCTTTCCGGTCCGGACCGGAAAAAACCGGTCCTGGACCGGACCAGACCGGAAACCGGACCGGATTTTTTAATTCCGGTTCCGGTCCGGACCGGATTTTGCCCACCCCTAAGGGCAAGCCGTTAAACAAGTCACTCATTTATTTTAAACGCCCTCTTTCATCTTTTTCACCTCCTTTTTTACTCCCACTTTCACCTTTCTTCACCTAATTCATCTTCCTTCTTCTGCATCTTCTATGATTTTTTTTTTCTAATTCTCATAATCAATTGTGTTCAATTAAAGCTATGGTTACATTAATTTCCTATAAAAAACCGCTTCAATTCACCAACATCAAATCCAACTCACCTCATGCCTCAATCCCGAATCTGGTCATAAACAGTCCGACGAGAGTTTAGACTCTCCCTTAATTATTCCCTTTTATTACAACATAATCAATTATGTTCAATTAAACCTTTGGTTACATTATTATCCCTTCAATTCACCAACATCAATCACAATCATCCAGTTCATACCCAGTTACCCCTTACAAACCCAGTCCCAAATTATCATTTACCTTCAAATTAATGTGGGAAACTAGAGTTCACTGCTGGTGGAGAGGCACAACAGCAACAGCGAGAAGATCGACGACTACGTAGTGATAGGGATGAAATGCAAGGATGATTCACCATGGCCAATTTGACATGGTTTAGTTTGTAAAAAACGTCATTTGAAATTAATATGGTAACAACATAGGCTTACTTTTTAATTTCCCTCGTAAATAGGAAAATTTAAAGGGTGAATTTGTGAGGGTATAAATATGAAGGTATAGAAATTGTAGGGGATTTATGCTGTTTTGAGGTGATGAAGAATAGAATGTATGAGGTGGGTAAATGAAGAAGGAAGAAGAAGCTTTGGAGATTGACGGAGAGAAAAAAAAATAGAAAAGAAGTGGGTCCACATTATGACTTGTTGGACAACCGGTTCTAGCAGGTCGAATATGGGACGAGATCAATACAAGTTAAATGATATAATAGTTAGGTTTAATATGAGATAATCAATATGTTAGATTAAATGGGGAAGAACAGACATAGTTTGGATTATTGTCATTAAATAACTCTTTTTTTAAGCCGTAGTTCTCGGGAAGATGATCAATTTGAAAAAAAAAAAACCATTATTTTTTGAGCTTGTAAACACGATAATTGCCTCTTAAAATTTTCCGGATGAAAAAATTGGTTATTTCAAGCAAAATGTCAAACCTTAGAGATACCGCATTCATTCTCCAAAAATAAATAGAAAAATTGGCTGGTTGTCAACCTTTGTCTACGAGAGTACGACTGTACGAGTATACGGGTAGGAGAAGTAACAGAAAAATCTTCTAGGTAGGCAACGGTAGCACTCCCCAACCCACACAAAATAAGAAATGGTTACACACTCTCTCTCCTCCATCCTCTCTCCTAATCCACCTCCCTCCACCATCACAACCACCGCTACTACCACCACCGACACTTTCTCTCCTCCCTGTAACCTTCGTTTCACCGACTTCTCTCGCCGGAATCCTAGACCTCTCTTTAACCACCACTCCCGTCGCCGCCAATTTCTCCCCCCTCCTCGCGTCTCCACCTTCTTCAGGCCGTCCGAAAACGACGGAGACGGCAGCGATGTTGATACGACGTCGCCTGATCAGTTCTTCGAGAATAACTCCATTGCTGATTTCATGAGGTTTAAGAAGCGAGCTAATGATGGAGGTGGTGATGGTGAGTTGCAGACGGCCGTTGTTCGGTTTCGGAAGAAATTTCCTTGGTCCATTCTTCGTCCTTTTCTTCAGGTATTTAAATGTTTATTTCTTTGCGTTTTTTTGTGTGATTATGTTGTGTTTGGTTTAACTCGGTGGTTGATTGAATTATTTTTTGCAGGTTGATTTGGTTTCCACCATTCACATTGCCGATAAAGAGTACGTCTTTTCGACTTGGGATGTTTTGATTCAAAATTGTTTAGTTGATGCAATTAGTTCGTTTATATTGAATTGAGGAGGTCTTGCATTGCATAAAACCTCGTAGTCTTTGGCTTGGATTTCGTTATTTAATGGCGCTTTGAGATGGAAATGTGGAGGAATTAGGAGAATTGAACGCAATTTATTACTATCGTAATGGTTTAAAGGATCTCAGATGGTTTTATGTCATGCTGACGTTTGATGACGATAACAAATTACCTCAATGCCTCGATAGCTCCTGAAAATTGCGGGGTAAGAGGGTCAGACAACCTTTACCCGTGTGTTACACACAAAGAGGCTGTTTTCGAATGACTTGACAATTGTGTCGAGAACTGCATCGAAGCACTCTACTTCACAATAGAAAGAAGCGAAGCCTTTTTAGTGAGCCATTTTGTTTTTTAATCATTAATCATCCTATAAGAAAGAGTAATGAGTCTTTGACTCCATTGGAAATAGAAACGCATTTGATAACAATGTTTAAGAATGGGATTTTGGTAGAGAGAGCTCTATTTGAAGCAAGGGGGTTGAGTTGCGGACTTGCGCCATTGTGTACGTCGTATTGATTTCTTATATTTTACTATCCATACCGTCATACTTGGTTTTAGCTGGTTGTCCCCACTCCTCATTCCAATTTCCAAGAACAAGAGAAAATTAAGAGGGCATGGATTTTGGTGATGTCTATGGACTTGTCGTTTTTTCTCGGGCTGATCGGAGAAGTAAAATATACTTGGAGACACTTTGGCTAAGTTGCCATCATTCGTTCTTTCGAAAGTCGTTTACCCACTTCAATTTTTCTTCTCACAAGTTACGAAACTTAATGAGTTAATGGTTATATTTATAGTTATTGAACTTAATATTGGCGTCAAGTGGTTCAAAAGTCAAAATATCCATGCAGCTAGGGCACTAGACTATGACATAACATGATCTTCACTGGCTGTCTAGTACGGGTCTTAAAATTGCTTGATGAAGTGTGCAGTTGATATTGGCACTATAAATTTGTTAGAAGTGGTATCTTTAATATCTAAACAGAAATGATTTTCTGTGTTTTTACTAAATATTAACTTGAGGTTGGTGTAAGGGTAATTTGATATGACAACAAATGTTAACTGCTTACAAATGTGCTATAAAAAAAAGCTTACTATTTAAGCTCTATAGGTTTCAATTTGAGACCCTTGACTATAAATTGCTATGCTAGGAAACTGAAGACTTCTACAGTTCACCTTTTAATTTGTTCCTTTTGTTTACTTCTTGATGGATTGTGCTCTGGTATCTATTGGTGACAGATCATTTGATCGTTTGATGTTTGTTATCCTACAGATACTTTGATAATTTACAGAAGGAACTTGAACACTATGATTGTGTACTTTATGAGATGGTGACTAGCCGAGAGAGTTTAGAGCAGCGTAGATATACTGTAGCTAAAACGAGGCTTAAATCTTCACGTGCAAGAGGATTTAGCATTATTGGGTTTATTCAGAGACAGATGGCTCAAATACTAACACTCGATTTCCAGTTAGATTGTCTTGATTACCAGGCAGAAAATTGGTATCACGCTGACTTAGATTTTGAGACCTTCAAATTACTTCAGGTAAAATACTTTACCTTTTGGTGCTTATAATAATATCAAGGCCCCATGTTTGCTTTATTTTAACCTGGTGGTTCTATTATTGCAACTTTCGCTCTCTGTAAAATTTGAAATTAATAATGTTCCATCAATGTTGGCAACTTGGCATAGTAAATATAAGAAGTAAACATAAAACTATGGATTTTTAAACTTAGTATCTAAATATCTTTGTTCGAAAATTTTATCTTTCAGCTAGAAAGAGGTGAAAGCTTCTTTACATTTGCAAGAGACATGACTATAAAATCTACGAAAGCAATGATGCAACCAACAATTCCTGAAAATCTCGACCCTTGGAGATCCAAGCTCTTATGGGCATCTCGTGTTCTTCCTATGCCACTTGTGGGTCTTCTTATTATTGGAGGCATCTGTACTGATGGTGGAGATCAGGTAACAGAATACCCCGAGCTAGATGCTTTATCCAGGCTTGATTTTGGTGCTGCAATGAAATTGTTCCTGGCAAAGCGCCTTACATCTGAGTAAGTATCAATAATTTTTTTTGTTTTGCATAGCTCCATATATAAGACACTAGAGGATATATTGCGAGCTTCATTAGTAGATCATCTATTTGTGCACAGAGTGTATGAGGTATTTGTGCACAGTGTATATGAGGTATTTGCACACGGTTCAGGGTGCCTGTCTTAGAACCGTATGTTCCACAGCATAGCCTAAATTCTAGAGATAGGACTATTCAAGAGCACTATTCTATCAAGAAATTCAACATTTGGTGTCCATAGTTTTGCATATTTTTATCACCCTTTTACTTACCAGTGTGACAGGCGGTGGCCAAGCAACTGGTCAGAGTTGAGGCCTGGGAAAAGGGGTATTCTTGTCTTGTTCATTGGACGCTTGTATGCAGAACCAAAATGGAAGGAAATTTGGGTTTCAATCGTCTAGTTCACAATTGTATCTTTTCTTGGCAATTGGCTATGGTGCTTTCCTCTTGAAAACTTTTGCTTCAGGATCAGATAATTCTTAGCAGTATGATTGAGATAATGATTGCGGAATGCTGTCTGGGAAGTCTTGCCATGTATGCCTTTTTGATAGTTTATCTCAAGTTGGTCATCACTATATGCACTCGATGTCTTCTAAAATTTGATTTGAGGAGCTAGGAAGCTTAGGTCTTAGGTAGATGACTGGAAGAGATGAACACTACTAGCCTTAGCAGATCCCTTCAAGGATTGAGATACTGCCATAGATTCTATGATCTTTGACTTAATAATGTTCCACATGACAGTGAGAGATTGAACCATAGAATAAGATCGCCAAAGATGTGAGAAAATATTCCCTTAAAGATGAATCTTCCATCATGGATTCTTGGTTACGGATTTAGAAAAGTGTGAGGCAAGTTAAAGCAAGCAGGAATTTATAAGGATTAATTAACGGGAATAATCCCGAACTATGGGTGGTCTTCTCAAAATAATCCAAACTTAAGTAAATCTGAGAATAAACCTTACTATTAATACCCTCTTCTCAAAATACACTTAGTTAACCGGCTACCTGTTTTGCTGGTTGGAATCTTTCTTTTAACCTTTTTTTTTTTTTTTTAATTTGAAAACACTTCATCTCTCCTCTACCTTATTCTCTAAAAAAATCAGGTGATCATCAAACTAAAAACTCAATGGTGGTGCTAATTATCTTACCTGGGGTGGGGGTTCTGGTAATCTGGTTGTGTTGGGTTTACGAAGAGGTGGGGGCGGTTCTGTAGGTTCCAGCATAGATGATGGCTTGATGAGATGCGTTGCGTTATTAGGTGAGCATGGTGGTCATGGGGTGGAGAGTGGTGGAAGTAGTGGCTGACATTAAAACAAGTAGCAACAACAACTCTAGTAGTACTAAAACCAAAAACCCAGAAAAAAAAAAGGAAGTAGATTCTTCAGAAAAAAGAGAAAATATCGAAGCTTTTGTAGAATAGAAGTATGATCTT
>VHZZ01002828.1:81556-103406 GCA_009801015.1 Silene noctiflora | reverse complement strand
AACTAAAAACTGAAGTAATAAATTACAATTCTTTAGCAGCGGAATTAAATAAGGTACATAAATTAAATAGTGAAAGTCTGGACTAAGTGAACTAGGCAACTAGGTAGACATAGACAAACATCCTCATGCATCCCCCATGAGCTCCCAAAACAGCTAACTCGAGACCTGTCAAAAACTGCTCCCATATAACGGTTCCTTCACAGGTGTTCACGAATACACTGTCAACCACATGGTTGAGTAGGATATAAATAGACAACGATAAAAAATAATGAATGCACACAAAGTAATGAGACAATGCAACCGATGCTCCTCCGCATCCGACACCACCACACATCTCCAATACTCCCCGTGATCACATCNGGCCTTTATCATCATCACCATCTCCAACACCGACCAAATCAACAACCGACACCATATAACTCATGCCAATAGACACAATATAATAACTCATGCCATTAATCACAATATAACAATCTCATGCCAATATCAATAACCAACTGAAGAACACAACCACACATGTATAAACATTCCAAACAAAAACCGTACACATTAATATCATAGTTGAGTAGATATATCCTACCTGACAAGCAAATCTTCGAGTCGTACGAGTCACACAAGAAATCAAATTGATCCTTTACAAATCCATAACCTACATAAAATAATTATGTACAATTATTAAATAACCAACCAACTAATCATGTACTTATCCTATGCCCATCACATCCTAATCCTTTTGACAACTTCAAAGCAAAATCTCTAATTCTACCGTTTTACAGCACAGTTCAGTCTCACTATAAAATTTATAATTAATTCAATAAAAATCCAAACGATGCAAGACCGGTGGGGTTGGAACACTAAGACACATAGGGTTCTTGTGGAATAGACTTTCCTCAAATTCTATACTTATCAAGGTTTTATTGAAAGATTTATAAATACTGACGAATTCCGTCACATAAAAAGTATCGGTTCATAAAACAAGTTTAATATATGACTTTTGAGCAATTCTAATGCCTAGCATTATCTTGACTCTTCAAATTTAATGTATGCAAAAGACCCCACTAACTATCAATTTATAAATTAGGTTTACGAAATAAATTTTAGACTACTAGTGCATTCGCAGATTCTCAGTCGACATGTTCATAACGAATTTATTATGAAAAATTTACAACGCCAATTGTTACGAAATTTTACAGGCATAAACTAGACTTGAAAATACCTAAGTCTATTCTATAATTTTTCGAATATAACAACATTAAAACAGTCTGATAATTCGTTTAAGACAATTTACAGATTTACAGAATAGCTGTAACTTTATTCTTTAATAAAATCGTCACAAATTTAATTATAGTTGATTATATTTAATCTAGACATGATTAAGTGATGAACTAAAACTTAAAACATGATTATAAAGATTAAAGACTAAATCTTTTAAAGATTAAAGATGAACTTACAAAATAAAAGATTCAATCCAATAGAACTAGATGCAAAATCCCCAAATTGATTACCCAATTCCTTTTTTCCTTTTTTTCTAGATCTCCCTCTTTCTCTCTCTGTGTGATATTATGAGTTTTTATGTAGAATACGAATTTATTGTTAGGTTAGGCTTACTTTATATAGTAGTCTAAGGTAGCAATTAGGAAAGGACAAGGAAACTTACCAAATATTATTATATTATTATTATATTACTATTCATATTATGAATAACATTATCATATAATACCATTATTACTATTACTATTATTTTTATGGCATCCTACTAGTATTATTAGTAGTATTATTAATATGATTACTATTATTATATTATTCCATCTCACCAGTTAAAATATAAAATTAAAGAAGTATGAAAAAAATATAATTTATAAAATAACTATAGTTTATAAAATAACTTTACTTTATTAAAATATAGTTTTCAAAATGTTGTTGACTAACCGTTGACCCAAGCATAAAAATACGGGGTATTACAGTTGGGCCTTGATATAAATACCCTCTTTTCAGATTTTTCTTCACTTTTGAAACCCTAAACACTTCCTACCATATTTGAACCGCCCTAAAATCCTCTTAAAAACTCCGTACACCTTATCCTTTTAAGATTCCCACCTTAACTTGAATATTTTGTATCCAAGCCTCGTATCTTTTTCATTTCTTTACATTTGTAAGTTGTTAATTACCCTTTTTCTTTTCTTATTATTATTAGTAACCCTAGACTTTGGGGTATTTATTTTATGGGAATTTAATTAGGATGTTGGGTAATTAAGTGGGTTAATAAGGGTGTATTAATGTTATTATTGTTGTAGAGAATATTTGTAATAGTTATTTCCTTAATTAAATGTAGGAGAAGACTTCTTAGAGGAGCTGTTCTAGAGTGTGCTTGTTGTTGTTGAAGATTTGTAAGAGGTAGGGTTTCCCTACTCGGTCTTAGTAATATAATTGTTTACATTTGTCTTAATTGCCATGAATTCCTTACTCTACGTCATAAATTCCTTACTCTACGTCATAATTACATCATAACATGATTAGTTGGGAAATTAATGTTGGTTGCATATTAGTATTGAAAATTCACCATATTATGTTGCTGGGTAAGTGGTATTAGCTTCACATTATCATTTGAATTGTGTTATAACAAAAAATTGGAGAATTGATGATTAATAGGTTGGAATAATGATGAACATATCCATTCATGTCATATTGTGGTTCATGTTAATGTGGAAAGGCATATTTGACATATATTGTGCATACTTTGGTTACTTGTGGATGTTGGAGGAGGTTGGTGGTGGATTGTTGGTGCATTTGTATTGGGTTGTTGTCGAGACGTAAGACGAATAGAGAGACCGTCTTACACTTGGGTAACCTCTTGGAGTTTCCCACTCCAAGAGGGACGTGAACGTTAATGACTTTAGTATAGAGGGATTCGTGTGGTGTCACGAGGTCTGGAAGGGGTCCAGTTAGCGCCCAGGCTCGGTACTTTGAGCGTGTCCCGGGTATCTTTTACAGACTGCATTCCGGCTGTTGGTGGCGGTGTTGCGATGCCATCACCTAGTTTGGTTTGGAGAAGGAGGGGTGCTTAGAGGTTGCTTGTAGTTAGCATACATCATTCTTGCATATCATTATTGCACTTCATATTGCATACTAATGTTATATCGTAAGCAATCGTATTATTAAGACTGACCTTTATGTTTTCAAAATCTGTGGTGAACCATATAATATTTCAAGTCATATGGGGAGCAGTGGATTGACAGATAGATTTGTGCATATGGTTGAGTCAGAGGCTCGGGGCGGTCCTTAACTTAGCATGTCACCATTTTGCATTTCTTAGTTTTTGACATTATTCATTAGACTCCTACTATTTCCCTTTGGTTTGTATAATTTAGGATTGTAATTTAAATCTCGAATATGTAATAACTCCCTTAACTTTAAACTTATCTGTTCTAAATTTGCTTCTTCTTAGTTGTTCGCGCTACTACCTTGGGACACGAAGATGTGTATCACCTCCATTGGCTAGGAAGACCTTATTAAAGGCTTCTTAATTGATGGGAGTGTTACATGTTCCTTGCCTTGACTTTCCTTCCCGAGTCACCAAACATACTACATTATAAGTTTCTCAAGATAAACAAATCAAAATGAATGCAAATTACCAAAGTTACAACCAAAGTGTATCAACAGGCATATGCAACATTTCATATTCAAAACCCAGAATTTGATAACAAATATACTAAAAAACACCTAATTGACTCGACATTATTTGACTTATTAATACCAAAAGCATCACCAAATAATTAATATCACGAGCATCACCATTGGATTTACCAACATCAACACTCAAGTCTATCCTTGATTCTACAACTAAAACACGTCGTGGTTCATGCTTAATAGTACCGCAATAACATAACTAACAACCAATTGCAAAATATATCACAAAATGTCCATCACCGCAGTGTGTCATCCCACCATTCTTAAGTCAAATATTACGTCCTCGTAACCCAATAACCATTAGATCCTTAGCTTTTCTTTCATTATCATCCTTCTGTCTCACTGATAACCATATCTCTTTAACTCCACACCGATGACTACTCCCATATTCAATACTCTCTATCTCTCTAACCAGTCCACTAAATTCACTTTTCAACACTCCCGCACAAGAAAACACCCGTGATTTCCGCACCTATCCTGACTACATAACACAAGACCCAAAATTCTTACACACCAATGAGATCCTCAAAGATTCTTTTTATCGCTACCAAACTCGTCCATTCATTAACATAGCACTCATTCCCCAACACTCGAGCCCTATTGTGCCAACAAAATATTATGAATCACTTACAGGTTCTAGCTCAATACGACACATATTTTGAAAATTACCAGCCACTACTACGTCAATAAATAACTCATCCAATTAGCTTCCGAAAGTACTCCAATGACTATAACCTGGTACCTAAGTGTCTAAGGAATGTGACAACGACGCAACAACCATAGTTAAAATCATCCAATCCATTATATAAGCTACTCTCTCTCTCTGTCTCTCTCTTTCTCTCTCTCTCTCTCTCTCTCTCACAAGTTGAACGTTAAAGGAAACAACGGTATTGGAAAAGCGACACCAATCTACATGCCAGTACTAGAATAAACATAATCTTTCAATGTTCGTTTCTCAAATAGATCTCGGTCCAACAGCCGCATTCATACATTCTCATAAACATTGTCCTACTACTTCATCCTTGACAAGGAATAATAACAATATCACAACTCTTCCCAACCATTTATTACACCTCCTTAATTTCGCCTTACTAGATCACGATGCATAATGGATATTACACACAACAATTAGATGACAACATTATGAATAACATCTTATACTATCATTCACAGGGTCAAAATCTCACAATCACTTACATATATCATAACTAAGCACTCAATTTAATCGATCATCCTAGATAACATAAGTATTAAATTAACACATCTCTAACAACATGTTAAAATGATATGCATTACATATCACATTCTACAATTCACGTAATTATCACATCAGGTCAATTACCCATATAAAATAATTATGCAACTTGGACGTTTTATGGGGTCATGAGTACCATTCCGATTACACAACGAACATGCAATTTCCATTTTAACATCCTATGCTTTCTGGTAGCTACGAATATCAATCCCAACGTCCATATAGCTAACCCCTTCCAATGACTGATTTCCCTTTTTTTTTGTAACAACATTACATCGAGTCGCTTGCGACAACACCATGACGATCATCCCCAATAACAAACTCCATGAAATCAATGAACAAGAAGTACCTCAATATCCATACCAATTATACCACCTAAAACATGTTAGTAACAATCACAAGCCGCCAAAAACTTATTACAGTACCTCATGTTACTATCAAAACACCATCGAAATTCATTAAACACCTCACACGATCCTCCACTTAACTTACCACCAAATCCTCATACCATGCAACAACTCTCCTAATTCCTCACTCCCTTAATTCTTCTAAACTTCTAATAAAAATTTCTTCTCCCATATCTGATGCAGGAGCATGGGTACTGGAAAAGAATCAATCAGAACAAGAGAAAGTGAACACTCTCCAAGATTGTTCGAAATGCTTCAGCATTATTCTAGCGTGTTTTGATAATTACTTGGCACCCAAGGCAGTGATGTCGAGACTTCTTTCCTAAAAGAAGTTATATCCTAATCGAATTAATTTTATTATTTCCTTATTGTAATTGGAGTTATTTATTTTCCTAGTTGAGATAAAATTATAGTTTCTTAAAAATAGTTAATGTATAGTTTCCCAACTTAAGTTAAGGTAGGAATAAGGTAATTTGAGTTGTCTTAGGAATCGTCTTCACACGATTAGAATAGGAAAGTTGGTTAAGGAAGATTGTTTCCTTATTCCATTTAGGAGTCATTCTAGTTAGCTATAAATAGAGATGTTTGTATCCTTATTTTATATACATCGAATAAAAATCAAAGTTGAGTTTAAACTTAATTGCTTGAGAGCATCCCTTTCAAGTCTTGCGAGATTAATACCTTTTTTCTTCGTTGGGAGGTTGAAACCCTAGTGTTTAGTTTGATCCTTGCGAGGTGAGAGTTATACATAAACCAAGTTTTATTTCGGGGTTCTTGCGAGATTTTCACAAATAATTCATATCCCTTTTATTTTCGTGCATCTACTATACAAAAAAATAAAAAAACACCAAAAATACAACATATTCTGCTGCGATTTTATTAAACTCAAACTTTCAGAGGCCATTCGGATAGTCCAACGATCTGTTCAATCTTAGTCCGAGTTTATTTTACATCAATTTGGTATCAGGGCTTCGGCTCTTGATTTCCTTAAACCAAGACGGTCCTTGGGTTTATCTTTTGTCACTTGTGGCTATGTCTCGATGGAAATTCAAACGTGAATTCAAGAAGTTGGAGGAACTTGCGATTTCTTTATTATTCAAGGAAATAGTAAGAGAGTTTGATCATCTTTTAAACAAGTTAGGAAAGTTTGAATGTGATTTTGTTCAATATTATGAAGTACAAAAACAAGAGACAAAGAAATAGTTTTTTGATGGCATTCACGAGGAACAATAAGAGAAACATGTAGGAGATATTGGAAAGATGATACTTGATCTTGTCGAAACGAACAGTACAGAAGTCTGTCAGATAGAAGACTACTATCAGATTCAAGATGATGAACCAAAAGAAGAAGACGAGGTTATCATAGTTGGGCCTTTGAATGATGATGATCAAACAGAAGATGTGATTAATGATGGCCTATTTTCTTTTTAGGATGAATCTCATATAAAAGATGCATCGTTATTTGATCCAAATCTACCTGCTATTTTTTATGAAGAATTTGAAGAAGGTTTTAATGAAGTTGATGGTGATGAGGAGACTTTGGATTCTAACAAGATCAAAGAGCCGACAAATTTTTACACAGTTGATTCGCAGAAAGAGGAGGAAGGAGTAACTAACAAAGAATCCATCATCTTATCAATGGGATTCGTTTATCATAACAGTTCTTAGCAATGAAAATTTTCAAACACCGTGTTATTTGAGTATAACTATAAATCTCCAATTGAGTCTTATATAGATGAGCAGTTATATGATGGTAATACTTCTTTCTTGTTAAATTCGATTCTTATGGAAGCTAATAATAATATTGGTGCAATGAATGTCGAACTTTCAAGCTTAGTGCATGAAGGATGGCAGGGAGAAAGACACAATGAACAAAGAATGAAAGGCATGAGAAAGGAGAACAGAAGAAAGGAAAGCCCAAGAAAAGATGGCACAATAAGGTTTTTGTTTATAATACTCGTTACAAGTTTAAATCACTTAAGATCGATAAACATGAAGACTATATTAAAGATGACGAGTTGAAGAAGAAATCAAGGGTGTGCGCAACTAGCTTCATGTTCTTATTCAAGCTTGGAACTAAATTATTAAGCATTGTTTTTGATCTTGGTGGCATCAAACATCTTCAAAATTTGAGGACAAAGTCTCAAAAAGAAAGGGAGAATGATGCAGGAACATGGGTAATGGAAAGGAATCAGTCACAACAAGAGAAAGTGAACAAACTCCGAGATTGTTTAAAATGTTTCAGTATTATTCCGGCGTGTTCAAATGATTACTTGGGACCAAGGCAGTGATGTCGAGACTTCTTTCCTGAAAGAATTCATATCCTAATTGAATTAGTTTTATTATTTCCATATTGTAATAGAAGTTATTTATTTTCCTAGTTGTGATAGAATTATAGTTTCCTAAAAACAGTTAAGGTATACTTTCCTAATTTAAGTTAAGGTAGGAATAAGGTAATTTGAGTTGTCTTAGGAATCATGTTCACACGATTAGAATAAGAAAGTTGGTTAAGGAAGATTCTTTCCTTATTCCATTTAAGAGTCATTCTAGTTATCTATATATAGAGATGTTTGTATCCTTATTTTATATACATCGAATAAAAATTAAAGTTGAGTTTTAAACTTAATTGCTTGCGAGCATCCTTTTCTTGTCTTTCAAGAGTAGTACCTTTTTTCTTCCTTGCGAGGTTGAAACCCTAGTGTTTAGTTTGATCCTTACGAGGTGAGAGTTATACACAAACCTAGTTTTAGTTGAGGGGTCTTGCGAGATTTTCACAACTAATTCATATCCCTTTTATTTTCATGCATTTATTAGACAAAAAAAAAAAAACACCAAAAATACAACATATTCCGCTGCGATTTTATTAAACTCATATTTTCAGAGGCCATTCGGACATTCAAACGATCTGTTCTGTCTTAGTTCGAGTTTATTTTACATCAATATCTCATATAATTTTTAACTCACACCCTCATTATAGTACTTCATACCACTATACTTCCTTATGTTCATTGTAACACCCACAAAATTCGCTCTTTGGAATTTATAATTAATTAGCTATTTTATTTTTATACTTACATATTAAACCTTATTTTTATAAAAAGAGCATTTTTTATGTAAGTTTGTAGAATTTGGGACCGTCTTCCCAAATGGAACCTAGAGACGAGTTCTACATCAATTTTGAGTAGAAACCGAGTCACTTTGGCTGTTGGGCAAGTATGATCATGTTGGACCTTTTTAGGATCTCTTTTATGGGGAAACTCTTCCACTTCATCTTCCTCATTCATAAAAATCTTAAATCTCTCCTCTCAAACCTCCACAAAACACCATATTTCACGTGAGAGCTTAAAACTAGCACAACTCTCCCATTTCTTCACTAAACTGTTCCATTTTCGCGCCATTCTTTCTATTTTCTCGCTCTCCATCTGTCCAAGTAATAAAGTCTAGTTCTTTCTCAAGTTTTCTAAAATTCCGTCTTTCTAGGGTTAGAGTAATTGACTTAATTTCTTTGAAATTGTTGTTAGGAAGCAACCTTGAAGACCCCGACGCGGATTGTTACAAGATTGATGAGACTTTGGAAGATTAGAAGTCCAAAAAGGTAACGATGGTAGGTTACTCGGTATATTATCATTTATGTGCTTTAATTGTTAGAAATTAGTCTTTGTTCTAATAAAGTTAGTAACATTACATGTTAATCCATGTTTCTTGCTTGGATAATTGTTGTTGGATGTTCTCTTAAGCATATGAATAGAATACTAAGCATGTTTGTTGAAGATAATATCAATTGGCTAAAATTGGATTATTTTTATTTTTATTTTTATTTTAGATCAAACTCATGTTTATACTTGTCTTGATAACATGATATAGTGATTCTCTTATATGTATTAGGTTGGAATTTGATGTATTTAGGGGTGGTTCATGCCTCCATTGTTGCTTGGTGTTGAGCATTGTTAAGTTTACATGAGGTTCACCTTTTTTGGCTAAGGAAAAAGACGAAGATCTAAACGTTTTACCTGTGTGTCGCCGATGGGTAAAATTTTACCCGGCCAGGTAAAGTTTATCCGGTCGGGTAAAGTTATAACCGGTTGGGTAAAATGTGTTTTTTGGGTTTTGTCGCCGAGGGGTGAAATTTTATTCGATCGGGTAAAGTTTTACCCGAGCGGGTAAAATTATGCCCGGTCAGGTAGAATTTTCCTTCACTGTCGCGTTTTACTAAAATGGTCATATCTCTCTAATTTCTTATTTTTTTTGGGCTTATGACCTACCGTTAAACCGTAAGAGGATAATCTATCACCTCCAATTGGTTTCACCTCATTCTCATGTCTAGAACACAAGTTATAATCGTTTAAAATTGACCCTTGTTGTATTCGAGTTCTAAATTTGTTGTTTTGCATTGGGTTTTATGTTTCCTGTTGATTATGCTTCTTTACCTTTGTTATAATGCTTATGTATGTTGTGTTGACACTTTTTATCATTATGACATCTAGTACTTGTTCCCTTCACATGTTTAATGACGGTATTTGGATGTTTCGCCCTTGTTTACCACGTTTGCTCTTATTGGTCATTTGAGTCATGTTTGTGGGCTCTCATTTATTGGTAGACATGTTGTCTTCTTATGGTAGAGTCATTGTGCATTATATACTAACTTGACATTGTTTACGCCTCTCTCGTTCCATTCTTCCGGGTTTGGTTATCTCATACTCGATCTTTCCGCCACTTTCGTGTCATTCTACCAAATTCGGGTTACTCGGCTTCCGTTCTGTTGCTTTTAGTCTTGGATGCGAAACATTTATTGCATGTCGAATCAAGAAATGTTCATCCCGAGAGCCTGCGAGTTTTAGACTAGGACCGTTTATTGTCGTCGTCCTACCGAGAGGAATTGAGTTTAGAGTGGAAAAATCTTGCATAGTTTTGGTTATTTGCATATGTCATTTACCATTGGAGTCGTTCTCGTGTTTGAATAAGTTGTGTGTATACATTCATGTTGCACTCTATTCCCTTTTGACTCTATGATACGTATGTTTTAGGTTTATCCTTGTTTTCTCATGCCAAGTTATCTATGTTATCTATTCAACGTGTATTGTATTAATTCCGTTCTTAATTATGTTCGTTTGGATATAGTATGTCTAGGACAACCTTGAGTTACTCCCCACTGACTGTGGCATTCATGTTTCATGAATGTCATGTGCTAGTTGGTGTTACTTGGGGTGAAGATATGTGTGAGCTAGCGAGTGTCGAGATTTATTTACATTTACCTTTTGTTTGCTTGAACTCACTTTTGAGTCTTGTAATTTGTGGGAACGTTTTCCCCCTTTGATAGCTAGACATTTGTGGTGTTATATTAACTTTACTTATGCTACTGTTTGAATTTGTTGTTTTAAATGAACCCACGTGTCTTGAACCAAAAGTTTTTGAAAAGTCGTATTTTCCGCTGCATTTTAGTCATTTACTTTCCGTTATAACGCGAGGGTTCACATTCATGTTTCAAACCCCATCCACATTCAAACTCACATCAATATGTCTATCCCCATCACATTTTCCAACACTACTTAACAACTTAAAATCAGTACTCCCACTACCTAGCCCTCCAATAAACCACTCATCTTCTCATTGCGCCAAAACTCTAATCTCATACATTGATCTGTATCAATAACCTCTCATTTACTCTTATCAATAATCTCTCTCAACATTCTAATCACTCTCACTCATTACCAATAAGTCCAAACAATCCATGATTACTCCATAATTAATTACACCTTTGTTTAGGCACAACGTCACCCCGAAGCCAATAAGTTACCTCTTACCGTTAAATTCCCAAGATTTTGCATAATTATAACCACTACTTCATAAACCGAGTTTCCAATCATTACTACTATATACAGATCTTCATTCCAGCATAAATCAAGCTAAGCTCCCTAGGTACCATTCTGTTCCATTTTAGTGTAACGAATTTCCATCACATACAACCTTAGCCAACTTTGATAAATAAAATTTCCTCCACTAATTCCTACATATTCCAAATTGTAATCATTTATATTTGTCCTTCGAATCCTCTATTTCTATATTCATTATGCATACTATACAACTTGACCATAGAACAACATCACTACATTACTCAAGCTTATGAGATTATCACTCACCATGCAACACAAAACTTGTTCCTTATCCAAATAGCTCATCTACTTCACTCTCTCTTCACATTTACCCATCACAATCACGTATAACTACATATCTTTCTCACGAAACCATACAAATCATAAGATCAATCTCCCCGCAGTATAGGATCCATTTGAATCATGAATTAAGACTAATAAGTAACCAAAACAACGCAATAAGAAACAAAACAATGCTATGAAAATCAATATGACATCCAAATAAAACAAAAAACAAGTACAAGACCATAACAAAGGAAACTAGGTCGAGTGCTCAGTCCACTCGACTAGGTAGAGAAGATTAGAAGCATGCAAAATAGGTATTTGGGTTACTCAATCGAGTAGGGGTCACTCGGTCAAGTGTGATGGTCCACTCGAGCGAGTTAGGTTCACTCGGTCGAGTAAAAAGGTCTACTACATCGCGTGCCCCACGTACTTCTTAACAACGTCCACTTTTCGTAAAATGGTCATATCTCCCTTATTTCTTAGTCATTTTGGGTGTGTGACCTATTTTTAGAACCTTAGGAGAACACGATATCATCTCGAATTATAATAATATCAATATCATGTCTATATTTCTTGTTATGGGCGTTTTAAGACGACCCTTCTATAAACGTACATTACAACAACTCGATTTTCCATCTAAACAACTTAAACACCAACAATGCAAACAAAGACAACTTAATACTCCTAAAACAAGTCTCCTACGTGAGGTTTTATCTTAAAAATATGCAATTTGAACACAACATTCAATATACAAGACAATAATCGCCTTACTACACATATTCGATTATTCCTTCACAACTCGCATCACCACTTTTACCAATTTATGATCATACTTCCCAACCAAATAGTACTAATCACATCCCCTCAATATGAAACTGAAACCATAAATATCACAACCCGTTACCACGGACATTATTCCTCTACTTACTCAGGTCAATCACATTGCTCATCAGAAGCATCATGTTTATAACCATTTCATAAATACTACCAATTGCACAATAGTTACACAACTACCACACAACATATGTCACATAGCATCCACTCTATATAACCACTCTAAATACTCACCACATCGTGACCGACTCATGATTGAAAGGGTCGTAGTGCAATTTTAAGACGTCACCCAGATCTTAGAAAGGTTGACTCCTAACAATCTCATACCCAGGTTCATTTTATTACACACACCTAAGTTCATTTGGTTCATTGATTTAGGTTCCAAAATCGTTGGACTGATACCACTTTGTAACACCCTCATTTACCAAGGAGCCTTTAACAAGACCTTTCCTAACAAATGAGAGGGTTACCATTTCAGTTTCCTGACATAATGCATCAGAACTCCAATCAAGAAACATTTAATATAGTTCAAAGTTTAGAGATTAATATAAAATGGATTTTACAATATACAAATTATCAAAACTACAACGAGCAACTCTAATAAATTCAGTATATTACCCTAGTATGACCGTTCAACTAGACTCTGATTGTCAATAGCTCGTCGCATTCCCCGTCATCAACAAATCCAAAACCTACAAACTAGGTTCTCCCCAATATGACCAGAAATATCATATGGATCATCGCAGTTTTGAAAATCTTTACAAGTCAGTCTCATTAATAGAAATTATCATAATCAATGAAAAAAACACCCCCGTTTAACCAAGGGTCTTAGCAAAACACTCTCAGTTAAATGAAGATGTTACCATAACGGTTTCCCAAGGCAATAAATATGAAATAAAACAATACACAGGGACTTTAAATAAAATTTACATCAGTTATTAAAATTGTCTCAAACTGGACAATTACAAGGCTTAACCAATTGACAACTGAGTACAAAGTACAACTGACAAATTGAAATAGTTAATGTTAATAAAACAACTAGGTGAATCATGACAGCTAAAAAAATAAGACCGAACTCATGTCACACGCCTCCGTCATTGAAAATCAAAGCAATAGCATTGTAGGTACCCGTATCCGTCAATACTGGAATTTATGGAAATCCCGCCAAACACCCAATGATGATAAGACACATGTATTTTCATCGACATTGCTATTATTAATGGGACTCCTTTTATGATGTAAAGCGGGAGTTTGTTGACGTATTTTAAGATTTAAATGAAATTTAAATCAATTATGTTTTTAAAAGAATTTATTTTAACTATTTGATAATTTGTTTTTTTGATTTAATTCTAAAAATCATTTTATTTAATGTTTTCAACTTGAAAAGTTGATGTTGATTTTTAAGATCGTTTTACAAATTATATCTTTTTAATTAAATTGAAAACTTGGTTTTAAAGCAAATTTTACGACGATCTTATACACGTTTCCTAGCTCGATTCGTGAAGCGATTTGAGCATGATTTTTATGCGAGTTTCAACCCGTCTTCTACTCCCTATAACCGACACCAAAGAACCACCATTATACCGCCCAAAACCCATTCCAATACTCATCTAAACCTCGACCAAAAGAGGCCCTTAACCCATGTGCGTTGCTCTTTTCTATAGCTCTGAATCGACACCTATGCAACACCCATACCCGAGTCCCTTGCACCTATACCGACTCTAAGAAGACCTATTTCCCTAATCTCAGAGAGACCATACCCAACCCCTTAACCAGATCCATATTCACACTCAAATTCGACCCGAGACACCCACGAAGAACCCTGCACCCGCTGCCTTTGTTTTGGTTCCTTTGTTTCGGTCTTCAATTGTGTCTCAATTCGAGCACCCACCTAACCACCTAGACGCGTCCTTCCTTTCCATCCAAGCTATAATATTCACCATATAATCTCCCTAATCATTCCCAAATCGAGTCGAAATCCTTGCCATATCCAAAGGCATACACTTTCCAAAAAAACTCGCAAATATCCTTCGATATTTCCTACTCCAACTCCGTTCACACCCATTGCCATATCCTTCAACATTTGTACCTCGCATAATATTCTCTACCATATCATAAACATTTCCAAGAAACTACAATCTTCATTCTCTATATATATACATCATTGCCTCCGTGTGAACAAGGATGAAAAATCCCGAGTAAAACCCCTAGAATCCACGATCTAACCTCACGTAAGAACCTCCTAGCAAGACTTGAAAAATCTAGAAATCATCCTTCATCTTCATTCACGAGTTAAGGTGACGTTAGAGCATTGAGTTGCTCTCTTCTTCACGTTTTCTCGAGTTTATGACAGCATGTGTTCAAGCTCGTTATTGATTTATCCAAAAAGTGTTTTTGGTATTATTTTTGGTCAAAAATAAAATCTTTACTCCTTATCTTTTTCAAAATATTTTTCGATTGAAAATCCGTTAAGAAATGAACCCCTGGCATCAATTTGAAAATCACTATGGGACAACCCCTTTTACGAGAGAATCGCAATGATGAATTCGAGATTGATTTTCTGTTTTTTAAATTCATTACAAGTTTTAATTTTTTTTAATTAAATTGATTTGGAAAACCGTCGACAACGTACCTATCGTGAAAGCTTGCATCCGATGTTCTTGAGCATCATCCATAGTATATATAAGTTGAGGGTGCAAATCCAATTCCTCTCTTTATTTATCGTTTCTTTTATTTATTAATGTCAATTAAATATGTTATTTAATTATATTGGTTAAATATGATGCGATATTTAGTATGCTGTTAATAATGCTGGGATCGAAGATCCGTTATGAATGCTAATTATTGTATGCAGTTAGGATTAGTTTTGTCTGATCTGCGATATATGATGATTTTGGAATCTTTGATTATATTAGTTAATTTAATCTTGTTTCAATCGAATATGTTTGAACATGATGAATTAGATCTATAAAATAGGTTTAATTTAATTTTTTAAATTTTGGTTTTTTATTATATTAGCATGTTAATTGGTTGTTTAGCATGTTTGTTTAATTAATTCACACGATTATTTTTAATTAGCATGTTTTATCACAATTATGAAATAATTGGATTGAAATTGAATGTTTGTTAACAACTGGCATATATCTCGAAAATTTGACATAAATTAATGGTTTGATTTTGTCTTAAGTTTTCATATGAATATCAGCATTTTTAGATTGTTACTTGATTTAATCATGCTTTTTCGATTTAATTTTAATTACAAAGTAATTTATTAAAAATCGCATGTTTAATTACATTGCTATTTTATCCTCACATGTCACGTCTTTTTGGTTAAGAATTCGTTTAATTTCTCGCGTGATTACAATTGTTCCCATGTTGTATGAAATATAATGTATGATTTGTTTGTTGTTGTTTATTGCAATTGTTATTGTATGCTAACCTTAACCGTATACTAATCTTTTCCCCGCTTGAGTAAGACATTTCTTTCTCTTTCCTTTGTTTATTTATTTATGCTAAAATAGTAAATGAACTCACATGTTTAAATCACTTAACGAAGTCAATTTTCATTAAAAATGACATAGAATTGTTTGCCACATTCTAGGTTTAACATGAATGGTTGCATACTGACAAATACTAGTTTGATTAAATTGGCCATTGTTTGACTAACTAGAGGCCGTTGTTTCCAACGGGTGAGGGTGGCTGTTTTATTAATGAACTTTTCATCATGTACCCACACACGAATCCATTTTCTCTAAAACGATTTCTGAGTTTAACTTAAAACTCGGTGGAAAATCCATGTTTTGAAAACCCCCGTGGATACAAATTCCCGCATCCACATTTTGGCGACTCCGCTGGGGAGTAGTGAAACGTGAAATGTTAAATGATGGCTAGTCAATTGAATTAGTATTTGTCTATATTTTCATGCATAACCCAATTGCAATTTTTGATCGGGCCATATCTCCCTTGGATTGTTTTCAAAATAAAGAGATGACGTCCACTATGCCCGGTTTAAGTATCAAGGTGGATTTTAAAGAATTTTCATGTACTTGTCTTTCCTAATTGCAACGTGCTTATGGTGGACTTGGCTTCTTTGATGAAGTGGGATCATTGGCTTAAACCCAATTTAGATGACCGACCGAGACTTAATCGAGTTTACCCTCATGCATTCATGCTCGTATGCGAATGAGTACTTGCTATGAGAATCCCATGTCATATTTTTTCGAAAATTTGAGTCATTTTTAAACCCATTTGTGTTGAAATTTTAACCCTTGTCTTTTGAAATTTGAGTCGAGTTCAACCCATTTTTTCAAAAATTCTAAAGCCGTGTTTTCAAACCCGAACTTTTGAACTTACCACTTTTGGAAAATTTTGTTTTTAAGTCAGAATGCCTCCAAATTAGGATTCAAATTTTGACCAAAAAAATCCTTTTATAGCCGGTATGCTGCCCATTTAAAACCTCATTTTAATTTAATCCTTATCGATTTTGAAATCCACTTTAACCATTTTCCGAACCTAACCCAAACCTAGAATACAGTTTGAGTCAGTTGGGTCATGTATAGCCTAGTTAGGCTTATGTTTGTCTATATTTAGTCATGTCTAGGTTGTTTATGATTAAAGTGAACCATGTCTTGTCTAGAACACGACCCAAGTGGATCACCTAAGCTAACTCTTGGGTTCAAGTCATGCATGTCGACTAGATGGTCCGAGTCAGAGTAAAAAGATATCTCATATAGGCCATTTAGACGTTCTGTATGACTTAAACCATGTTGGTTCAATCACGGGTTAGTCACACCGAGTTTGTGGCAAGTTTAAGTCAAGAAGTAGTATGAGGTTATTTATAGTCCTTGTTAGGTCTAAGACCCCACTCTCTCGTGTGAGACCCCATACAAATGAGCCACCTAGCTCATTTCTTGGGTCTAAGTCTGTTGTTGAGTCAAGTTTGAGCTAATGGTCAAGTATATGAGCCGTGTCATAGTTCATGTATGGTGAAAAACCCGAGTCATGCACCTTATTCACATATGACTCCTCACAGATGAACCGTGTGGTTCATTTCCTGAGTCTTAGTCTGTCATTAAATTCATTGGTTAAGCCTGAGTCAAGTCTATCCAAGTTCATGTCAAGCCAATTTGAGTCAAAGACCCTAATCCAACACCAATTGCATTAGATCCTTCACGAATGAACCACGATGTTCATTTTCATGTCAAATCTGGTCCAGTCCATTTGCATTTTGAGTAGATAGTTAGAGTGAAACCTCTATCGATTTACAAATAGCATCGAAACTTTGTTGATTCTTGAACCTGAGTCACATAGTTTCTTCCCGAAGTCTAAATCGAGCTGCAAGAGTAGGTTAACTTTCAAACCGAGCATCTAAGTCGGCTCTTGAAAAGAAAAAGTTTAAAACCAAGTTTGACAATTACAAGTAAGAATTTGCATTCGAGTCAGTCGGAGTCGAGTCTAAGATTTGTTTTTCCTTCAACCATATCAAAATCTTTTTAGTATCAATAAAATTGATCTCGTTCCCAATCGCGTTTCCATTATCAAATTAATGCAAATGCACAACGCAGTCGAAGGTGCCCTTGGATAGAAACATCCGTTGTAAATGGTAGAGTACTTTAGGGTCCCGGGTCTTTTTCCTTTACCTATTCCATGTCTGGCGGTAGAAAACCTCCATCAAAAGCTGTGCTCAAGACTAGCCCAGTAGATGAGTCTGTGACGATCCTAGACTTGCTCTTTGTTCCCGTGTTAATGACGGAATGCAAGTCCATTCCCTACAAGAACATCCCCTCTTAAAGAGAGAAAAGACCGACCTGTTTTAACAAGGAATCTCAGTACTGACCCAAATCAATCGGCGGAGACCAAATGTTTCTATATGAATCGTGTTGCAACCGAAAGCATTGATTTAAAAGAAGAAAATGAAAAAAGAAGAAAAAAATGAAAAAGAAAAGAAGAAAAAAATGACGGAAAAAAAAGTCGAAAAAAGAATGATGCAGAAAAAAATAAAAAGAAAAGAATAAAAAGAAAAACAAAGAAAAATCGGCATTAGAAGAATGAAATGCCGAAGCTGCATAACGTTTATGGTTGAATGTCGAAGTTACATAAGCCGTAATACCTATGAAACTGATACTAAAGTACATGTAGTCGAAGTTCAATGGGCGAAGCCAAACCGTATGTATCAACTTCTTTTCCCTTAAGTCCTTTCTGAGATAGTTACAGAGGAATAGGTGGGAGTTTTGAGAATCATCTAGCTTGTGTCGTTACACCCAACCTTTAGGGTTTAGACATAGAAGTTCGAACCCACATTGTTTTACCAACCCATTTGCACTTGGGTTTTGTCCAATCTGAGACACCTTTTCCAATCACGATGTAAGTCATAATCCACTGGCCTAAGCACGAGAAAAGGAACCTTCAGAATGATGGTCCATTATTCAAGCCTTTTGTTGCCAAGCTCCATATACCTGAGAATCACAGCCTTCTGAACCAACCCTAGACACGGGATTTGACGGTACCTTATGGGTTAGGGCGGGATACAATATGATGTTTTAGGTTAAACCTTCAAGTGTTTACACAAAAATGAAAATGACTACGTTTATGCATCTTCATCGAACTACGTCGAGGTTGATTACGTCCACGCGAATACGTAGGCAGTCTTTCAGAATAAGGACTCAACCTATCCATGATGTATCTTGTCGGCTTCTTACTGGTCTTAACCAAAGTCCAAATGAAGCCACCTTTGTCGAGTCAGTCTTAGTACTCGGTTTAGGCGAGGATAAAAATGTAGATTCACGATGAGTAGTTGTCAAGTCTCGTATTAAACCCTATCTAACCGCAATTGGCAAAGATGTTCAAATTTATATTTGGTTCACATTTCGACAAATAATTTGATTAGGGATATTATGATACCTTCTAACCATGTTTAGTTCAAACGATGTATCAGTCATTATGAAAGATGCTGCACATTTATGAGTTTGTCTGTCAATGTGGCTTTGCCTCAGTTCGAGTCAATTATGGTTAACATTCAAAAGTGTAAAGTTACGGGTTGATAAACCATTATGTTTCATCTATCATGTTGGCCTAGGTTATCGAGTCATTCGGCCCGTTATTAAGTCGTTTTTTCCTGTCTCAAATTCAAATGTTTTGTGCATTATGTTGTTGTTTTTTAGGCCAGAATGTCCCGTACACGTTCTATCCCTAGCAAGTCATTAATTGAATTAATGTCCGAGTCATGAGTCATGTCTACCGATCACATGCAAAACTCCCCAACAGTGAAATTTCATAAAATCAAAAACTTTTGTTGAAAATGTTCCGCTTCGAAGAAGCTCAGTTTCAAACGATGTGATTTGTGGGTAAATAGCCCTTTTCAAATGTTTTTGCGATTTAAGTAACCCGTTTCAAATGATGTTTAAAGAATCGGGTCAATGTCCCATTATCAACTAAAATGCTTATGTTTCGGGTCAACCACTCATCTACGTTTTCGAAAATTCACAATAATTGCTATGTGAATTGCCATGATATTTGTCCAAAGTGCAACAGGTATGCTTCAACCGGGGGCTCCAAAGTATTCAACTTTAGACCTAATGCAAATTGGAGCCTCCAAAGCCGTTAGCTTCTGTGGACATGGGTCACCCGCTCCGCGCGCACCCGCGTTTTGGAAACCTTGAGGCGGCGGTACTTCTCGCACGAAACTTTGTGTTGACAAAGGATGTCATATGGCATTACCGATTTAAAATGCATGAAACCGGTGAATGATTTGAACAAGCCTACATTTGTAGAGTCGCCACCAATTTTTGTCGATACTTGGATCCATTCGAATACTTTGTATCACGTTAAGACACAAAGTAATAACATAAATACCAAGAAATTCGTCGCCCTTAGCATTCTATGTCTAGAATGACTCTTGCAATACCAATGAACACTGGTGTTCACAGATATCTAAGTAAGGGGTGAAGGTACGTATTAGGAAGCTCTTATTAGAACACCTAATCCCACCCGCCTTGATAGCGGCCTCTATTAATGATCAGGGAAAATCATTTATACTCGATATGTTATTCGTTAAATGCATGCAATGCAACAAGTAATAGATGCTGCGACTGTTCCAGAAGGCACAACTGCTCCCGCGTTTCTTCTCGGCAGTCTTTCCCTGCTGATTCCTCAAAAAGGTTTAAGAAACTGTTATTTTGAAAGCATATTTACGTCATAGACTCTTACATGATGGTAAATACATAAAATAAGATATGAATGAGATTATACACCCTCAGACTTATATTTTTACGATGCGAAAAAAGACTAATTCGCCTCGTTGTAACGAAGATGCCCTTGAAAAGGATTTAAGAAAAACGATTGATTAATTAGGTTGATTGAGGTGTAGTGGTAAAATTGGTAGGTCTATGCAAAACATGACTGGTACCTAGAATGATCTAGGCTTACGTGGTCGAGAATGCTCAAGCACGTAGGCATCGTAACAAAAGCACGTGGTCTTAGAATGCAAAGAGAGAAGAGAAGGGGCGAGCACTCGCGTGAAAAATATGTGAGGCAGAGGCCTCTATTTATACCAATCACGAGGTGAGTGTTTTGGAAGAATTAAAATAAAGAAATAAATCCGAATGGATTTGGATACTTTAGGAATCAAGCCCAGGAAGAGGTGAAGCAGGTTTTGCGTCCTCTCCTGGAGCTGTTTCTCCTTCAGCATCAAAGATTTTACGCGTTTTCAGAGTTTGGAAAGGATTTGTTTCCCTTATTCCGTCAAAACATGATATTTTTAAAATATTTAAATATTTATATATTTTTTAGGACTTCTAGAAATATCCCGACTCATATTTGAGACTGTTTTTGAGAAAATGAAGACGATTTCTGAAAATGAAGACGGTTTTTGACCTGGACTCCGAATGCACTCTAATTACTGTCAAAACGACCGTATCGACACGTATATGACAACAAAGGGGTTGACACGGCTTTTTGGGCAATCATTTGTAGATGAAATTAATGGAATGTCATAATAACGCTCCGTATATTGAACATGCGGCCCAATCATCATCGGGTGTATGGGGAAGGGTGCAGAAATGAGGTATCTACAAAGCCCCCAATTTGACCAACGCTTGGACAAGGTGAAAGTCACAGTATAACCCTCGGGTCAGTCGAAGATTATAACCTGAAGACTATGGCGACGCGAAGTGGTTCTAGGGGATTGAACCAAGGACCAGTTGTCGGGAACATTTTAGAATCTGTTGACTTCCGGGGAGGGTCGTTTAAAGTCTAGTAGTCTACGTAAGGAAGCTCGCCAACTATAAGAATAAATCATACCTGAAACTCTGTGGGGGGAATGGTAGGATGCGGACAGCAGAAGATGCTGGGGAAATGAGAAGAACGGTTTTTCTAAAACCGCTGGTTAGAGCAACTCGGAGAAAATAGGTCGACGTTTGAATCTGTGACACCCCGCTATTTATAAGACACGAATAATCAACATAAAAGAGTAACTAAGATGCGGAAAAGCGAGATTTTTAAAACATTTAAAGTCC
>VHZZ01002827.1:87192-99370 GCA_009801015.1 Silene noctiflora | reverse complement strand
AGTTTAATTTCCGCTGCGGTTGTATTTTGAATAAGTTTAAGTACTCTTGGTTTGTTTGTAATAAAAGCCTCAACGCTAAATTATTATTTAATTAATGTACTGTTATTTCGTTATCTTTGTTATGCACTACCTCGGGAAACCGAGATGGTAACAGTCTTATTTATTCGGGAATGTCTTGCTAAAGGCTCTTGTATAAATGGGGGTGTTACAGGCTGGCAGCCGGTACCCATGCCGGCTGGGAGTCCTCTGACCCTTATTCATGTTTTATTGGTTGTGGCCTGGTGCCCGAGCGGTTAGCCGACCGTCGGTGCCCCGGCCGACTTGGAACCTCCTGTTCCCTTTTTCTTGTTCTTCTTATATATATACACATAATTGATGAGTAATGAGTTCATGATTTGTTTACGTTTCACCTCATGTTCCGCATTGTTTGACTCATATGTTATCATTTGTTTGCATTTCATTCTCTTGTGTTTCTAATGAATGAAATTTTCATGATGTCTTATATTCTTGCTTAACTCTCCTTACGCCCTACTTGTGTTGTGCTGGCAAGTACGGGTTTAGTCACTTGTCCTGTGCTAGCAAGTGTACTTTATCTCTTGTCACTTTCGCTACTTTCTTGTTGTGCTGGCGATTGGGGTACACAACCTTCGTGTCTTGTGATCGAGTCTTAGGTGTGGGCTGTGCTGCCGCATGTCGTGAGGCTGGCCAGATGTAGACTAGGATGTACCTAGATAGTCGTTCTACCAAGGGAAAGTATGTGTCTAGAGCAGTGAGAGCTTGTTATATGCCTTGAATGTGTGCATATGTCATTTTCCATTAGAATTCATACTTGAGGCATTGCGTATGCTATTCTTATTTCACCTATGTTTTGTATTTCTATCTCATCTATCATATATGATCTTATATTGATTTACTATTCAAATTGTTTATGTCATAATCGATGTAACTTGCTTATTTAAGTTCTTATTTACCTTCATTTTGATGTAATGTGGTTGGGAGAACCTTGAATTACTCCCCACTAACTGCGGCATTCATGTTTATGTGAATGACAGGTACAGGTTGGTGATCATGGGGTTGAGACGTGTGAGCTAGCAAGCATTTGACCCTTGGACTAGTTTACATTTTAGCTAGACTTGTCTACCCTTAAACGTTTTACTTTGGGTTTATTCGTGGGAAATATTTTCCCCAAAATTTCTATTTTGGGTTGTGTAACCTAAGTCTACTCTTTATACTCGCTTATTTATGTTTAGTGGTGCTTCGCGATTTGAACTTCAAAAAATTATAAAAATTTCGCATTTTTCCGCTGCAATTCTTTAGTTATGTTGTGTTATATCGCGGGGTGTCACACGTTTAGTGCCCTTGGTCTCCACAAACCTTACAAAATAATATTTTTTGTCTAGATGATGAAGTGGGCTTGTTCAACAAAGCCACTTGTTGTTTAAATCATCTTTTCTTCTTTGGCGGTCATTGCTTCAATGAAAATCTCTAGAGGTCATCTCCTCTATTACTTCTTTGGCTTTTGTGTTGTCAATCATGTCTAGAGCTCATTTACCCGACCCCGCATCTAGGTTCCTCTTCAAGTCATTGTTCAAACCTTCATAGAAGTTGTTAAGGAGCTTATCCTCTCCAATTCCATGGTGTGACACAACCTTTGAAGGCCCTTATACTTTTCCCAAGATTCATAGAGGGTCTCATCCTCTTGTTGTACAAAACCTTGAAGCTTCTTGATTCTTGCGGTTCGTTCCGGTGGGATATACTTACTCAAGAAAGCCTTGGATAACTTCTCCCAAGTCTTAAATGAATTGGGGTCCTAACTCTTAAGACATTCCTTGGCATTCCCTCTCAAGGAGCGAGGAAACATATGGAGGTGGATGACATCTTCGGAGACCCCGTTAGCCTTAAACATGTCGCAATTATAAAAAAAGTCATTTATGTGCTCATTAGGGTTCTTAGTTGGACCTTCTCCAAATTGGTTCCCTTTAACAAGTTGTACCAACGAATAATTAAGCTCGAAACTGTTGGCTTGAATTGGAGGCTTCAGAATACTTGGATTAATAACCGTCTTTTGTGCCAAACGCTCTCTAATAGAAGCCGGATCACCCATGTTTATTCTAAAGGGATTCTAAAACAGTTCTTTGTGACCTCTCCAAGTTCGCCTACTCATGCAAATAAGCCAACACACTCAAAATAGAAGGTTATTAGTAACACAAACGGCACACAAAGGTGTGCGAAAAGGACAATTGACTTAGTCTAGGCACAACTAAAATTAACTAATATGTTATTGCTCCCTGACAACGGCGACAAAAACATGATGTGTGTTTTAAAACCTTTCAATTGCACGAGTATCTTTGCACTAGTTGATGGTCGATCCACAAGGAGTAATGAGTATTAGTCGGTTCTAATTGTAATGTTTAGCTAAGTCAATAAAAGTTGAATTTGATTTAACTAATGATAAACTAAGTGTGATACCTAAGAACTAGATTAAATGTTAATTAAAAGATTAAACTAGAGTGATTATGGGATTAAATCAATGATAAGATGTCTAGGATCCGATCAAGACTTTAGTCATGGGTTATAATGTCAGTTAGTCAATCAACAAGAACTGAGTTATGGGGTCAAGGGGGACAATGCTAGCTAGTCTAACTACCTAACCCTCCCGAGAATAGGTAATCTCTTGAGTCGAGTAAAGGTCTCACACCCGTGAATAACAAAAACCAATTCTAAGGAACTAAGCTCAACATTTAGGTCCAACAAAGGTCTTTCCAACTCCCATGGATGAAATCCCTTAGTAAATTAGTCGAGTCTCTTTAGGTGGGTCTCACTACCATGAATAACCCTTATATAGTTGATTCTCAAGTCTACTGGTGTCTGCTACCCTAAGCCCAACTCCCGTTGAAAGCCTAAGAAGACCAAGTCGGCCCAATTCCCATCGATAACCTCAAAATGTTGGACAAAGGTAAAAAAAAGGGGTCAATACTAATTACCCGACCAAAATGTTGGATTACTCAATAATGATAACTACTAACCCTAAACAAGTGGAAAAGTTTGCAACTTTAGCATTAAACATTATGTGAAATTGATTTTTATAATTAATTATGCAATTTGTGATAAGTATGGTGATAATCAATTAATTAAACTTTATTAGAAGTGAAATCAAGTCAAAAGGTGGTAACTTTAACTACAAGAAATATAATATTCAAATATAGACAATGATCAACTAAGGAAATGAAATTAATAAGACAAAACAAGAAAATAAAAAAGGAAATAGAAATTTACGAAGCAAAAGGATTGAGGAAATAAGACTAGATTCAATTGATAACTTGAGAATCATCATATACTTATCTAATGCAACTGCCAATAGAGTTGACATGTCATCTGAGTTTTTTTCCATAATCTAACGTGGCAGTAAATTACAGACACTAAAATTTTAAATAAAAAAAACATTATAAAAAAACAATAAACAGAATACAAAAAATCCTAAATTTCAGCTAACCATAAACATTTAAGTGGGTATAGAATCTGAAATATTTGACATAATTATAGAAACGTTATTTTCGGTTATCATTTTCCAATTTTAGAGATACAGATAGAGGAGAATTTTCGTCCAATTTGTTTTCAAATAATGCCCTGTAGAAAACCATATAAATGACGTCAATCACCCTTAGTTGTTCACAATTCACAAAACCTAAACACAAACTTTACCAAACTCTAGCGGAGAGCCAGTTGAAAATCAAGGTACCATTGCTTACTAGGAGCGATCAATCGAGCAACGATCATCCGGCTAATCTAATAGAAATTTTGAAAAAAAAAATGCTAAGAGAAAAGGAGAAGTTGTAATACCCCGGCCCAAACCTAGGGTAGGGATGTTACAAGTGGTATTAGAGCAACCCTGCGACCGTCTGGTGAGCCTGTGGTTTGGAGTACTCGGGTCACCAACCTAGCGAGGGAGGATTATGGGTTTGGCTCGGCTGCGGTCAGATGTTGTCAGGCGCAACGAGGACGTTGCGTAAGTGGGGGTGTGTAATACTCCACTGAACCGAATACGTTATTTGAGTGGGTTACCCCTCTTGAAGAGGTTCATTGATAGGCTTAAAATTTGACTAGTGCTTAAAGGGATTGAAAGTACTACTCGTATCAACAAAGTGCACTTTCTTTTCTGGTTATCCATGCGAAAGAACTTCACAATTAAGTGTGCTTGGCTGAGAGTAGTCTTAGGTAGGTGACCTCCTGGGAAGGTTCCCGGGATGCGCATGAGTGTGGACAAAATGCGCTAGATAGAACCCGTGTTGATCTGTGGGTCATATACACAGCCTAACAAGCTACCGCGAGTGACCGCTCCCAACCTTAGGTTTGGGTCGGGGTGTTACCAAAGTGGTATGCAGGTGTGAGTTTATTTTTCCATTACTAAAGGTGATTGGAGGACGGCTGTGATTCCTGTGAAGAGCTCCAGTTTCTTTTTGCTATATTTATTTATCAATTTGTGTTCAGTGAGTGATAGCTTTTGTTTGTCAATAGGTATTCCATATCCGTTTTAATAATAAAATGGGTTAAATAACACTCCACTTGCATAGATATGACAAACATTTTGCTAATCTCAGTGTATTATATTTTTGTCTTATGTGTGATTCTTGACCCGTCTTAAAGTTAAGACGAATATGCATGTCTTAAATGAGAATTTAAGTTTGTTATTTGCTACAAAAATTTTTTTTTTTCTTATTGGAGTAGTTCTCGCTTCGTATTAGTTACGAGTATTACAATATTAGTATTGCATTACCTTGTACAATTTAACATTATGTTTCTCTTCTTATCTTTTCATGTATGTAATCTCATAGACTCGTAGTAAATGAAATAAATTTTAAATTTTTAACTCAACTTTCATATTTTCTTTATTTTACTATCAAGTTTCAAATTAAAATCAAACGTTTAAGCTTGAATTTTAGTATAGGTACGTATAAGAGTTGAATATATAGTTTCACTCTTTATGGTTACAACTTACAAGTAGTTGGATTCAGGTTAATGATATGTAAGAACGTAAGGTATTAAATTTTTGTACTAAAAAATTCGGTATTCCTCTCATTTGATTAATTATTTTAATCATTGTTATAGTATTACTTTAATACACATTGTATATATAATATAAATCTTATTTATAAAAGCACCACAATGTATGATTGCGAATTAGCTTTATTAACAAAATAAATATTCGCGGAGTAAATTAAACTATTATATCTTAAATATCTTTCAAATATTTTAATTTTAAAATTTTAAAACAGATCCGTGAATTAACAGGTTTAAAACTAGTGGAGAAAAATTTGAGATCCAAAATCTTACTACAACATGCATAAACCCTATTATCTCTCTATAATTAAGTTGTGCTACAAAAGGAAGGGTGTAGCTATTTATATGACAGGCACAAAATACAATTACAATAGTCAAAAAATGATTAAAGCCCAAACCTCATGTTGTTTTGATGCATCAATACACCAGCAGCCCTCCATTTACGCCAGACGGAGTAAAGTTATACCCATCGCCTAGAATTACGCCCACAAGAGTATAATTCTACATGGGACGGACCCAAGTTACACCTTGACTGCTCTTGATACACCCAAGTGTAGGTCAATACACCCATTAGCTCATTGAGTTACACTCTACGAGGCTAAGATACACCATGACTGCTCTTGATACACCCAAGAACCTCGAATTAGGCTCCAAAACTTAAACTCTTCTCTTGTAATGGTTCTGGCCTTCACTCGATATCAAATGTTACCTATAAATGTGTGAAATACTACAAAAAAAACTAGCAAATCCATGAGTGAAGTCCTTAAACGCAAATTAATCATAGAGCAACGGTATTTAGCATAGAAATGCATCAAAATTGGGATCAAGCTAAGAGTTTTTTGTCAAATTATGAGGACAATAACGTAGTTATCATCCATCTAGATAACAGAAGAACTTATACGAAACCAACCTCCCTAACATCTGGTCAATGAAAGGAAGGGGAAATAGTCCTTCTTAGTTACGGTATTTAACTTTCTATAATCTATACACATCCGCCAACCAGTCATTATTTTAGTCGGTATTAATTCATTCTTATCATTTTTTATCAGTGCAGTAGCTCTTTTCTTCGGAACTACCTGAATAGGACTCACCCACTTAGAGTCAGAAATAGAATAAATTATACTCGCATCAAGAAGGTTCATTACCTCTTTCCTTACCACATCCCGCATCTTTGGGTTCAATCTGCGTTAACCCTGTGCACGAGGCCTATAAACTTCCTCTAGGTTAATGCGATGTATACAGAATCCGGATTAATACTTTTCAGGTCTTTTAAACTGTACCCCATAGCCTTCTTATTCTTTCTCAAAACAACCAACAAATCAGCAAGTTGACTAGCATCAAGTATGGAACTAACAATGACTGGGTACTGTTCATATTCTTCCAGAAAAATATACCTAAGGTGAGAGGGATGGGGTTTAAGTTTAAGTTCGGTTACCTCAGCAGGATAAAAGGTTTACATCAATTGATTTACCGTCTCACCTTTTTCAGTAGTAGACTCTTTACCATTCAATGCAGCTTTCATCATCTTATAATCACCCTCTACATCATCTGCAAAATCATCAAAAACCATTAAAGCCTCTAAAGGGTCACTAACTAGAGAACCCAACCAAAAATCAAATATAGACTCGTCAACAATATCACTATAATAACAAGTATTCTCTATCATAGTCTCTGCCAGTGTGATAGCCAAGTTAAAGGTTACTTTATCATCCCCCGCCTCAATAATCAAGCGTCCGTGCTTTACATCAATGACAGCCCCTACAGTATCTAAAAATGGTCAACCCAAGATAATTGGAATCTGGGTATCCTTAGCCATATCAAGCACAATGAAATCGACAGGTATAAAGAATTTACCTATCTTAACGTGGACATCCTCTAAGACGCTTAAGGGTCGCTTTACTATTCTATCGGCCATTTAAAGAGTCACATTAGTAAGTTTAAGGTTACCCATATTCAGTTTCTCGCAAATTGAGTAGGGCATGACACTGAAACTTTATGGACATGCCACCCGCACGCCGATCTGTGGACATGCTGCGGTCTAAAAACCACGCTCGGAGACGTAGGTGCTTCGACCAGATCGCTTTAGATTGGTCTGTTTCGTCTCGATGATGGTCTCAAAATGATGCAAATATGTTTAGAGTCGCCACTAACATTAATAGGGTCCACTTTATACCTTGGTCAAACAAAGCATGAAACGGTTCTTGACACAGATACTAAAGATAAGGACTTGTCCCCATTTAGCCTTTTACACCTAAAATGACTCTCGTTTTGCCATGGATAAGGCCATCGACTATTCAAAAATTAGAGTAAGGGGTAAGGGTACGTATGGCAAAGCTCTTTAATCGAACACCCAATCCCACCCGCTTTAGCGGCCTCTACTGATCAATCGTGGTTGTTAGTAAAAAAATTGATAAAATGGGTTAAATGCATGAATGTGCATCCATTAGTTTCACCTAACATGTGAATTTCGACTAAGTCGGTTGTTTTATGCATGTACCAGGAATTTGATGTCGCGGTTGGATTTAGATTGATTTGCATGCAGAACGGAAATTAACCATCCATTCACCAAGTTTTAGGTTATGGTGCTTAACACGATCCATTTATTGTTAAAATGAAAAGATAAAAGAATGAAATAATAATATAATAAATTGTGTGAAAGTGTATGTGAATGTGTATTATATAGAATGCTTTCAAGTCTTACTTACATAACTCGGGGTTACTATCATGTAAGCAATACCCAAATTTGATAGCTTGACATGAATAGTTTACAAATGAATGTATAAAAACGTGTATGCTTAACAGCTTTATCATCATAATCGAATTAAATCGACATGGCATATATTTTAACCAAGGATGACATGCAAAATGGTCAAGACAAAGAGAAAATAAAATGAAATAAAAAAACTAAAAATAAGATAAAATAAAAGTGAGAAAAAGATTTGATATGAACTAAATATGTTAAGTTCATTGCTTTGTAATTAGTCAACATATATCTTCGTACTCAGGTTAGACCAGTTAGACCGACATGGTATGTATTAACCAAGGATGAATATGGATGTGACCAAAAATGCTTGCAAGTGCAAATAAATGAAAAAATGGTAAATAAAAGAAAAAAGTGTTTAAATACCCACTAATTTGTAATTAACCAACAAATATCATCGAAACACGGGATAAAACCGTCATGATATAATTGATCAAGGATGATTTTTGGGGATGATTAAAAAATTGTCATGAGAAAATAAATTAAAATGGTGAAAACCGTAAGTGAAAAGAAAGAACATAAAAGAAAATGTTGCGGAAAGATGAACACAAACACGTTTGGACTTAAGTCTGCGAAGCTCTTAGGGGCGCGAGTCAGGTGGCGACACAAGGGGCCCATGTCTCAGACTAAAATATGGTTTTGGCTTGATCCTTCCTTGTTTGAATCGTTTTATGCATCATTCATGTTATTTACATCATAAAAAAAGTAAGTACATGAAATAGGTGAGTTGTTTACACCCTCAAACTTAAATGTTATGATGTTTGCAAAGTATATGACTATTGAGACGGTTTTCTCGTTTTACGACTATTCAGTGTCAAAATTAGTATAAAAGAGTGTCTTAAAAAAGGATTTTGTTTTGAAAAGATGATGAAAATATGTTGAGTTGATATAATTGGTCAGACAAATGAAATGGCGACGGTACCAAACATAATATATAAGTCTTGTGTTTCGCATCGGTAAGTCCAAAACAAGTGTCGATTTTTGACTTAGGAAGTCGGGTCGAGAATATAAAGGGAGAAGTGAGGGGGCAGACTCTCGCGTAAGTGTTATGTGGTCTAAAGGTGGGTATTTATAGAGAAATGTGGGTTGGTAGATCGGTTGATGAGTTTTTTGGTTGGGAAGGTGAGGCCAATAGAGGCGCGAGCTAACCTACACACCAAGGAGGTCTTGTCCTTTTCAAGTTTGGATGTGGCCTTTGTTCTATATAATGTTTGATTAGTGTGATTTGTGGTGTTTATTATCATGTTGTGTAAGTTGGTTATGTAATCGTATTTACGTGTTATTTGGGAGAGGTTTTGCATCTTTGACTCGGATTGACTCAAATTGAATCGGGTTGCGGATTTCAGAGTCGGTTTTAACTCTAAATAATGTTGTTTTAATGCAAATGAAGTTAGAAAACCATTTTTGACATTATTTTTCATATCCGAGTAACGCATTAAACCGTCTCATATATAGTCAATCCACGCACACATATCGAAACACATTGTAGTTCAATCATCATCGGGTGTCTTTCGGATGCTGCAGATAATAGGTGTCTACACGCTTATGCCTAAATCACATAAGGCTTTATCAATAACATGTGTTTCAATTGTACAGGGAATCGAGAAACTACCAGGGTATTTCGGCTTTGGTGGAGATTTATTTTTTAGGAGTGCACTGCACTCTTCGGTAAAAGATATCGTCTCCAGTTCATTTAATTTTCTATTACGTGTTAGAATATCTTTCATAAACTTAGAATACGAGGGTACAAGGATGATTAGCTCGGTGAATGGAACAGTTAATTGGAGATTTTTGACGACCTCCATAAAATTACCGAAATGCTTCCTTATCTCTGTAATCTGTAGTCGGGTAGGAAACGGAACCTTCACAGCGATTGGTGGCTCAGCAGCTTTCTCCTTGCCTTTGATTGAATTACTCGACTTAACGACTACACTCTTCGACTTATAAGCAACATCAATTGACCCGTCACATGCTTTAGTCGATTGACCATCAATATGTCGATCGACTAATTACTCTTTCAGTCACTCCTTCTCCACATTTAGTCGATCAACCATGAGCATCAGTCGATCGACTATGCGCTCTCGTATCATGTTTCTCCTCTACATTCACCTCACCTTTTGCATCTTCATCTAAGTCTTTAATAAGGAAATTCTTATTATCCCTGGGTTCCTTCGGTCTGTCATAAGTGAGATCACTTCTAAGATGTATCGTGTTAGCCGTATCATGAGGCTTATCGAACTGAGAAAGCAACGCGCTCGGTTGCCTAGTAGCTTGCTTAGATGACCATTAAGTCATTTGAGTATCCTGCATCTTAATTGACGTATCCTTATCTTGGTTGCTCTTTTGAATATGTAACATCAAAGACAGCGTCATGCTTTTCAATTCCGCCATCTTATTTGTATTTTGAGGAAGTGCATTTTGCTGCGGAGGAGGAAATCATGAGGGTTTTTGAAACCTTGTTACTAATTTCAATACGGCGGAATGACATAAGTCTATTGTTGTTGAGGCGGAGTCAAATTCAATACACTTTTGACTTTTCCATGAAAAGTTAGGATGCTCCCTACTCAGCTCATTATAGAAGATCAAAAACGGGGTACCTTTCTTGTAGTGTTGGAAAGCAAGCACCTGTTTCCCTTACATCATCCAATATCCCGCATAATGTCCCTCAGAACCACATCTGTTACATATAACCTCTTGTTGTGTTATAGCTTGAACTGTCTATTGACCACTAGACGTTTGGAAAGACTCAAACTTATCGAACCTGGCATTTAAAGCCTCAAACTGTACAGCAACGGCACTAGATTCACCACTACCCTTTCGCATACTTCCCCTCGGATTTTCATACTATGTGTGTAGACATCTATTCAATACTATTCTAACCATTATCATAGTCAATGTTTTTTTGAATCTATCATTCGCAACATCATTGAGAATGTCTCGATGATCATCGTACAACCCGTTGTGAAACTGATTGCATAAAAACTAGGGTTGGAACCCGTGATGAGGAATAAAGCGAACCAGCCTCTTAAAACGAACTTAAGACTCCTTAAAATCTTCGGTTAGCGACTGTTTGAAACTAGTAATATTTCCCCTGAAGGCATTAGTTCGTTGTGGAGGGTAATATCTATTATAAAAATTGTGGGCAAGAGCGATTCAATCGGTCACGTCGGCAGCTTGTTTATATAAGTTTCGGTACCACTCTCGAGCATCATCCATAAAGGAAAAAGGAAAAGGAACTCCCTTGACCTTTTTCTTGTGTCACCCCGGCGGTAGGTGGAATAGTAGAGCAGTAATCGGTAAAGATCTCCATATGCTTTTCGGGGTCTTACGACCGACACTCCCAAATTGATTCCGCTCCACCAAATTGATGTAAGATGGACGGATATCAAAAGTACCATTATCCGTTGTTGGGAGCTTGAAACCCTTGTGGATAGATTCAAGTGTGGGTTCAAAATGACTAGATAATCTAGGCATGATTGGTGTATCAGTAGCAATAGTAGAAATTGATGTACCCTCTTCAAAAGATTGGTTTTCCGCTACAAAATCCGCGTAAACTAAATCAAGCGTACTCAAGCCTTCTGCTTGATGAATTTCCGTTCAAAAGTTTTTCCTAACACGAAAAGTCTTTTCTCTTTCAGGATCAAATGGTATGTTCTCGGACCTGTGATACCTGGGCATAAATAAAATTAAAAAAAAAATGTAAGAACAACCTATTCGAGAAAACACAAACTTAAATAAACAAACAGAAAATCACCCTCTCCCCGACAACGGCGCCAAAATTTGACAGGCCAGTCGTATACCTATCAAAGATAACCAACATATCTCTAACTAATATAGCTAGGGAAGTCGGTATCGTATCCACAAGGAGATAAAATTGTTCTATTTGCTAAGTCGAGTCTGTCTGAGTAACAACAGGGGTTTGTTTTGTTTTTTATACTAAACTAAAAGTAGTAGAGAAAAAGAAGCAAAGAATAGAATTGAGTCTAAAAGAAAGAGAGACGAGACTAGGATTGTCGGTTAACCATGGAAATTTATCGGTTACAGTTAAGGTCAAAGATCGGTCACAAATATCAGTCTAAGGGGTAGTGAAAATATCCTCTCGGATCGCTATTTGCCCTAGAATGCTCGGGCTCTCGTAATTTACTCGGGCACTCTATTGTTTATAGAAGGTCTAACTCTCACCAGGCTCTCGACCTTAGATCAGAGTTTACTGATGTGTGCATTTCTTAAAGACCTTTTAGGCCTTTTTAGCACACATTTCTACGCTTATTTCGTAGTGTTTCGCTACAAATGTCCCCCGATCAGTCTACTTGGGTTTGTTTTGCATAATTTGCAGGAACAAGCCGGAATGACTGGAAA
>VHZZ01002825.1:113247-125947 GCA_009801015.1 Silene noctiflora | reverse complement strand
AGGCAGCCAGAAGTGTTGTAGCAGCAGCAGCTATGGAGGCGATAGAGATCTTGCGCGGCCTAGTAGGGACTTGTGCAGAGCGCAGACTTGCAGCAGTAGCATTGACAGCAGCCTTCTTCGCCATTCCTCTGGTGCAAATGCCAACTGACTGCGCAGCTGGGGAGGTAGCAGCAATGGGGGTACCCTGCAGGACATCTGCGTAGGTCTTCCTTGATGCGTTGGATGAGATGCTTTGCTTGGTAGACATCTTCTTGTTCTGGTAGATTTGATTAAAACGGCAGTAGAGATGAGAGGTAGAGATCTTCACGTCGGGTTCACCAAAATTTGTAACAGCAAATTTTGTATTGCAATAACTGAAATACAAAACAAGGAAAAAATTAAATTTTATTAATAAATATCAAAATTACGTGTACAATCTCTAATGTATCCTCTGATTCTAATATGTCGTAGGGGTACGTGTACGGGGTACACGTGAGGGGTGCTCTGTAGACAACTTTAATTACTCTACGAGCAAAATTAATTTGGTTTCTTGAGAGGGTCGCGATGACTTGAATCTCTCTTGAAGGTTTGAGTTTGTGATTGAATCTTCAGCGCAGGCGGCACGATTTGATGTGCTTGTTGATTGCTTGCAATGATTTTGATAGAGAGGATTTGTAGGGATTTTTACCTTGTTCTCTCTAGCTCCTTTGCAATAATGAATTTTCAACCCTGAGAATGAATGAGGAGAGTTCTATTTATAGAGTTTTGATTCTCCTTGTTGGACTTTGGTGTTCACAGACCCATTTGTGGGTTTAATAGTGAACTTGGCCCAAATTTGCTTCTTTTCGAGTTTAAGATCCGAATAGCTCCTTTTGTAATCCGAATCAACCCATATTTCATTTGGTCGGGACAAAATAATTAAATTAAGTTAAAATTTGGTATTAACTTAAAATAATTAATTTATTTCATTTACTCGGCACATTAATAAATTTTCCGTGCCTACAACTCCATTTAATTCTTGATTCTTGTGGATGAAAAATAATTTCAGAATTATAAACTGTAGAGTATTCAAGATCTAGCCCATATTGTATTACTCCCTCTATCTCATTCATTTGTTTGGTTTTAATTAACACAATAAAAATGACAAATAAATAATTAGAAAAAAGCTCTGAAAAATAAGTTTGGTTTAGGGCTCTAATATTTGTTAATCAGCCCTTCAACATTAATGTCTTCAATTAAATATTTAGGATATCACTTAAGGTACCAAAATATTATCGGAGTACCTGTCAAACGTATTAAGTTTTGAAAACAAAATTGATAAAATATCAAAGTTTTAAAAAGAGTAGGGAAAGGGTATTTTCAACAATTGATTTGTAGGTAAATATAACCTATGTTACTTCGACACTCCATATGAGCTCGCATACCCGTGTCCAACACTTGACACTTGGACATTAGTATGACTCTCCGACACTTCATTAGACCAAAAACTTGACATTTTTTCATAAAATAGCCGAGTCCGACTCTTAGGTACATACACACCCGTGTGCGACCCTTCAAACCGAGTCTGAGTAACATAGAATATAACTTTATTTTGTTTGAATATTATGCAGTAGACCCTAATGACAGTGAAGACAATGAAGCAGAGTACCATCATTTGGAGCCGAAAGTTATGAAAGGGTGGCTTACAATCTATACAGCTGAAAACACAAAATCCCCCTTCACCGAACTCAGTGCTAGGGCACAGTTCTTGTCCAAGATCAAAGACTTGCTTGATCAATACAAACATGAAGACTTAAGCATAGTATTAACAGGCCACAGCTTAGGAGCTACATTATCTGTCCTAAGTGCATTCGACATTGTCGAAAACCTAAAAACCGATATCCCCGTTTCAGCCATTGTTTATGCTTGCCCTAAAGTGGGCAGCCACCTGCTCAAGGAAAGGTTAGAAGCACACCCAAATCTCAAGGTCCTCCATGTTAGAAATACTGTTGATTTGATCCCGCATTATCCCCCAGCACTTATGAGATATGTGCACGTAGGGATCGAGCTTGAGATTGATACTAGGAAATCACATTATCTCAAGGACTCGGAAAATCCGAGTGATTGGCATAACTTGCAAGCTATGATACATGTTGTCAATGGCTGGCATGGGATTAAGAGTGAGTTTGTGCTTAAAGTTAAGAGAAGTCTTGCATTAGTTAATAAATCATGTGATTATCTCAAGGAGGAATGTTCGGTTCCGCCATGTTGGTGGGTTGTCAAGAACAAAGGTATGGTGAAGAATGAAGAAGGAGAATGGGTCTTGGCTCGTCCGATTCCTGAATTTTGATTTCACCATAATTCTGTATTCTGGTGATATATACGGAGTACCGTATACGGTTTGTGTTGTTTGCCGTTTTGTATCATTATCATTTGTATTTGTATCATATTTTGAAATTTATCTGTATATTGGATTGTTTGTGACCATTTATATGATGAAGTGTTATAATATCACTTTCTTCAAAATTTGTTTTCCTCAATTCTTGATTATTCTCTATTTGTATGTATTGTACAAAAACCGAGCTTGAGAAATGTCAGTCTCAACCAAAGACATCGGTTCAAAATCCCGTTCCAGCAACCCTGTTCCGCTGTTCGAAATCAACAGGATGCCGGTTCACATATGGCATGTACGATTGGGGAGTACTTTAAAGTTGGCTAGCAACAAGGATCATTTGGCAACTAAAATCCTACCAATCAACCAGGTAGTGGAGAAGCAACAGCCATGCATAAAAAACATGATATTAACAATGAATTCAGGTTTAGATTTCGACATCTATAACGGGACTGTCATCAAGGTAGAGCAGCGTACATGTGCCATCCTGATCTACCAGACTTCTGCGCATTAAGCAGAGATTGCTGAACATTACGTATTTACGTTTACACTCTGCCTGATATCAGGCAGTATATCAGTAACTCCTGGACCACAAGAAATGATATGGTCTTGTACTGTAGATCGAAGTGAGTGTCGGCTCAAAGCTCATGGGGATGTTTGGTTGATTGTTAGTGTGTTTAAAATAATGGTGTGTCCTGTTTCCTCTCCTATGTTTTAGAGCTCATTTCTGACTCTGAGTATTTAGTTACAATGGAACGTCCTTTTAACCATTACAGAGTACTTCATATCGAAACATTAAAATATGGAATAATACAATTAATAAAGACACACAGTGATTAAACTACTGTCACTTGTAAAGTTGCAGTGTATAGAACTCTAGAATTCAGATCGCATTACTCTTTTTTGACAAGTAAATTACACTGCACGATGGTGTCAACGTTTATGAATTAAAGAGTTCCGACTACTGTGTCATATTGATGCGCTTCCAAGCCCAAGTCATGCGTATAACGCACCTCTTACGTAGTGTACTGTAATACGAAGTACCACATGACATTTGTATATTAACATACGGCTGCCAAAAAAAAGTATATTAACATACGAAGTTTTTCAAAACAAACACATCCAAGTTTCAACAGGATAAGACTTCTCAAACATAAGAAAACGTGAAATACTGTAACAAACAGGTGCTATGAAAACAGAAAATAGCAGTTTAGCACACAGACTGCAAAAGCCTCGTTTGGATCTTACAAGCTATTTATTTACAAAATTTCAGTAAATGCAAACCTAAGGGCAAATTTTTCATGGTTACAAGCGTCGTCAGAAAACACAGTGCATAGTACCACTGGTTAGTCTGGCTTGTCCGAGAAATTTACTCCCACAGTCAGGGTCAGGAGCAGGGCAGCCTATACCAGAGTCATTGAAATCCAGCAGCTCAAGAGACGATTTGTAGTTGTGCACATCGGTCTGGGCATAAGAGTCAAAACTCCAGTCAGATCTACCACTTATCTTCCGATGATGCTTCTTCTCTTTCTGCCCGCTTCCTCCTCCACGCACATTCTTGCCCTTGTGCTTCCCTTTTCCGTGCTTCTTGTGGCTCTTGCTATACTGTTGGTAACTCTTCTTCTTTGGAAGGTGAGATACAGATGTTGGAGGTGGATCATACACATCAGGTGCCCAAGTAACAGTCAACTTCTTTTGAGGGATCCCGTTCTTCTGACGGCTCCCCTTGATGCAGGAAACTAGCTTCCGATCAGTAGATATAGACGACCATCGATTGCAAACATCATTATCTTCTGGCGGTGCTTCTGGTTCCTTCCTCACAGACAAGGAGGGAACTGGGAAAGTAACACACTTGCAAGATGTTGTGGATAGGCCATCCATATTGAAGTTGGGACGATTTGTGTCATCCTCCAGACCACTACCACCATCTGAAGGAGAATCGGAAAACGATTCCGACTTCTCTTCTTTCACTTGCAATGTATCATGCAGCACATTTTCAAGTTCAAGAATTGGTTCCAATAGATTGGTACCATGCTTTTTCATTGTAGATGATTGCTCCAGACCATGGCTACCAGAACCAAGAGATTTCACAGCAACGAAGTTGTCCATCAAATAGAAAAGTAGAAATGCAATGGCTGGGATTTCCCCAGAACAAAAGTGAATTTTTTATCTTCGAGACTTTCCAAACAATGAGAACGCAGAAGAACTACCACTTCTAAAGCACCAGAAAGTTACTACTCCAAGGTATCAACAATGTTGCAAGATCAAGAGAAAAGCCGAAGTCCACAAAACTAGATAACCAAAAGAAATAAGGTGTTTTTGAAAAAAAGAGGAAAAAGAAAAGTAAAGTGTTAACTAAGATTACCACGCCGATCACTTTTTTCAAGATTATGAAGATGATGAGAACATAAGGAACGATGCAAAGAGGAAGAAAGGATGGAGGGGACAATAGGAAGTTTAACAGGCACTGGAGGCATTGTGCCTGATGCCTTTGATGCCTTTGATGCCTCAATGAAACAAAAAACCCTAAACGCAACAAAACCTTCTATCTGTGTAAGCTCCCTTCTTAGAGTTAAACTCTTATATAGGATCGACAGATCAAGGCTAATGAAATATTGTAAGTGTAATCTCTAAAATGGCAATTTGTTCTTCCTTAACTTCAGATGCGATGGTCAATAAGCTACCCAAATCTGCAAAAATCATTAAGCTGATATAAGGTTACAATGATATAATATGGCAAGATAAAATGTGGTTAGCAAGAACAATCAGAATCGAGCATTTCACATCTGTACATCCATCACAAGGTGCAAGAAATAAAGACTCTAATTACCCGTTCACATAAGAAAACGTGAAGTAAATCTCAAGACATCACACAACAAGCAAGAACACGAGCCAACAACTTTAACTATACGTACAAGATGCTACAACCTAATCTCGCTAAATGTGGCAAATATCACTTCAAATGCACTTGAATAAGATCTTCACAACCTTAACAAAGCAATTGTGTACTTCACAAATGTTAGATAGCTGGGCATGAAACTTTATCTGTGACATGAACTTGAGTAATTCACAAAACAATTTCTACTGCCATATGATTCTTCATTATTATCACACCTTATGAGTAGCGTAGATTACCACTAGAAGCACCAATCATTAAGCCACAGGACATTTACACATAGCAGTTAAGTCATGGGGTCAATTTGCTACTTCCCCGCATTTGTATAATTCTCCCATTCAAAGCCTTTTTGCAATAAAACAAGCTTCATTTTATAGGCATAAGGATCCTCTCCATTTCTTTTCACTCCATTTCCTCTGTAAGAATCATATAATAATAATAATTTTTATTCTATACCCATTATATCTTAATTTTCATGCATAAATTTAGAGTTATTGGATGAATTCAGAATACGATCCGGTCTGTAAAAAAGAAATGGATTTCTTTTAGGAAATGGAGAGGATCCCTTTCCTAAAAGATCAAGATCCGGTCCCATTTTATAGTATCGACGATCAAGATCAGATTGATTTCAATCACAACTATAGAATACTTATCTATTTCATATAAGCATTGATTTAAAAATCACATCAAATGTAACGAAATAATCATTAACATAGAACTTGATTGAAAAAACAAATACTGCTGCTATCTCGATCATTTGTTTACCTTTAAAATGATCAAAGGTAAACAAATGATCGGGACAAAGGAGTAGACATTTTAATCATCCCGTGATCAACAAATAACACCAGTACGGAGATCATCACAGAAAACAGCTAAACCTAAATCAAAGAAAAACGGGATAACAAGGACAATGAAATCAATAGCGTAGAATACAACGAAAATTAAATGTTTTTAACAATAACAGAAAACAAACCTGAATGGAAAATTGAAAAGTCAATAATGGGGGTCAAGGATGAAAAACGCGTGTTGAAGAGGACGAAGGTGAAGGGTGAAGGGTGAAGGGTGAAGGGTGAAAGGTCAAGGGTTTGTTCAAGAATGAATTTATCATCTGCAATTATTTTCAAAGACGACGTGTATGCAACGATATTTTATGGAAAAAGACATGCTGTCACACCTCATTATCTACTCCTTTTCTTCTTCTTTTTTTAAACAATTTTGTTATGGATAAATATAAAATTTTAATAAGAAGACATCAAAAACTATGAATTTTGTTCATATTTTAATATTGTGTCAAGCGTGATAATGAGACGCGACTGCTCCCGAGCAATTCGAGATTGACTCGGGCTCAGCTCGAGAGCTTAACGAGTCAAGCCGAGCAAACACCGACTCAATTCGAGAAACTCGTGAGCGGCTCGAACTTGTGTGATTAGATAAAATATTACTCATAGTTTATAAAAATACTTTATCATCATTATATCTTTGTACTAGTTTTATACTAGTGTAGAAAATACACGGATCATAATAATAAGCATTATCTTAGATATATGAGCGTGATTAAGTGTTCAATGGCGTGACAATTAGGGTTTGACAATTAATAATACTAGTATTAATATTAGTATTAGTTGAGTCATATACGGATTATTTTTAATTTTGGGATGTTCAGATTAGAAGTTTCTAATCTATTCTTTTTGTTTGTTCGTTTTGTATAACTGTAAGTAATAGTTATGCAAAGCAATTGTATAGTATATAGTTTTGTATTAAATTTAGAATAACCGAAAAGATTAGAGAGTAATCATGAAAGAGATTAATTAAATATGATATAAACATGGTGAACCCTACATTTGGAATAAAAAATTTGTTTTTCTTAATTCCCTATAAAGAAGAAGCCAGTATGAGACCTTTTATACTATGTAGATTACACATATCAAATGTTTCACTTATTTGTTAAATATTTTTATATATAATCTCCGAGCCTTACTTGTTATTGAAAATATTGAAAGAAAAAAAATAAAAAACTTTAAAAGTTATATTTACGCTCGATTTGAGCTCGAGCCAAACCCGAGCTTAGTTTGGCTCGAAGCTCGCAAGCTTGATTGCGAGCACAAGTTCGGGTAAGCTCGAGATCGGCTCATGCTCGAGTTTTGCTTCTTGAGCACAAACCGAGCAAAGTCAAGCTCGTGCTCGGCTCGACTCGTTATGACCCCTCAAGCTGAAGGGAAACTATCTTTAGTGTTTAACATGTTAATTACGTATAAGATTTCATGTCGATTATGATCCATCTTATAAGTTTTGATATATTACTCTGTATGTTTTTTTATATGTGACTTTATCTTCAATTCAATGGAGTCCAATATTCTTTGGTGTTGAATGAAGAATAATGGCAAATAACTTACAAATTTAACCGCGTTTCCTTATATTATGAAATAACTGTTATTTAATGTAGTTGACGGTTTTTATTTTTACATCAACTGGGCACAACCTCTGTGTGCGTTATTATATAGCTAGGCTATATACGAACACTGCCCCAGCTCCTGAGTTCCGAGTGATCACAAATAGGATTCTACGAGTGATGGAGCCCTTGAAGTAGTAATGTAATGCAAGTTATTGCGAGATTTCCTATCATAACTAGCTTATACTTACAAGCTAGAGAAAGTTGTGATTTGTGAATGAGACACACTACTACTAATGACATGTTAAATATGGTTGGACTATCTACCTGACATTCTTTGAGGGAAAAAATCTAGCATCATGTAGGTGCAGCCGGAATTGCAGTGACTGACCGGCTGGATTTTACGAGGAACTTGCTACACCCATCCTCATTTACGAAGGTTCCATGAATTCCATTACTATTGGCGGCTATGAAGTGTCTGCTCCAACTGAAGGTTCAACGGCTCCAATTCATATTCTGCGTTTATTTGGCTAGGGTGTTTTATGGTGGCTGGTCTCGCATTACCTAGTTGAATCAGTCTATAAGTGAAGTTCAAACAAGTAGAATGACTAGCAACACCTAACTAAACTGATGGAGGTTGCGCCACTAATCTGTGCAATATATTACTTGTTGAATCAGTCTGTAAGTGAAGTTCAACCGAGTGTTTTAAATTAGCAGAAAGCAATGCTCTATACCAACAAACACCAAGTAAATCAAGGCTGTAGCTGCACAATTACATGCAGGAAACAAGGCAACCAACAGGTATATTAGTTTTAAACAAAAACATTATTTCAGATATTATTAACATATAAACTGGAATTAAAAGCTTCTAAACATCAAAATATCAGTAATCCGGTCTCAAGTAGTACGCGTTTTTCAGACAGAAGAGAACAGTTTCGTACACGATTACAGAAATGTCTCATTTAGTCCTCCCAAATTATTTATTTACCACAACAGAAAATGAAAACCTCAAGGTAAACTCTTCATGGGTTCATGCGTTGTCAGAAAACACAATGCATAGTACCACTGGCTTGTCCGAGAAACTTACTACCACAGTTAGGGTCGGGGCTGCCTATTCCAGGATCATTAAAATCAAGAAACTCCAGAGGCGATTTATAGTTTTGTAACCTGTCAGTATCGGCAAAAGAGTTCAAACTCCGGTCAGATCTCCCACCCGTCTTCGACTTTCTAGAATGCTTCTTCTCTTTGGACGCACTTCCTCCTCCTTGCACGTTCTTGCCCTTGTGCTTCCCTTTTCCGTGCTTTTTGTAGCTCTTGCTGTACTGTTTGTGATCCTTCTTCTTTCGATAGTGTGATACCGATGTTGGAGGTGGATCATACACATCAGGTGCCCAAGTAACACTAAGCTTCTTTTTAGGAACACCCTCCTTCTCACGGCTCCCTTTCAATGCGGAAACTAGCTTGCGATCAGTAGGCGTTGACAGAGACTGATTGACAGCGTGCTCTGTTCCCTCTGAACAAGAGGGAACAGAGAATGCAGCACACTTGTGAAGGCACTCACTAGAGATTGAGGTGGAGCCATCCGTATTCAGGACAGGATTACTTGTATTTTCATCCTCCAGACCGCTTGTACCATCCGAAGGAGAATCCGAAGACGTTTCCAAGTCATCATCATTCACTTGCAATTTTTCATATAACGCATTTTCAAGTTCAAGAAATGAGTCTGCTCCACAAGGAGGTGGCTGATCAATACAATGGCCACCAGAACCACTTCTCATTGCAGATTTTACAGCACGGAAGCTGTCCATCAAATAAGAACAGTAGCACAAATCTGAAATTTGTGAAGTAAATAGATTACCAAACTTTTCCCGGTGGAAAAGTAAACTAATATCTTCAAGCTCTCCAAGCAATGGGAACACAGATGAACTACCACTTGTAAAACACTAGAAAGTTCCTTCCTTCAAGGTGTGGCAATATTGCAAGAACAAGAAAACCAAAATCCACAACACTAGATAACCAAAAATAGCGAGGTGAACAGATAGGAGAGCAAATAAAAGTAAATGTTAACTAAGATTACCACGACGATCACTTTTTTCAAGATTTTTAAGACGATGAGAACATATAGAACGATGCAAAGAGTTCGAAGAAAGTATGGAGGGAACAATAGGAAGTTTAGCAGGCACCGAAGGCATTGTGCTTCAATGCTCTTCGACCCCCCACAGGAAAGAAAACTTTAAATGCAACAAACCCTTCTATCTTTGTAAGCTCCCTTCCTATTGTTAAAGTCGTGGATAGGATCAGAACAGAAGCTAATGAATGAACGCAAGCAATCTCTAAAACGGTAACATGTTCCTCGGTAACTTCCAATGTTGTGGTCAATAGCACATCCCAATCTGCCATGAGCAATTAGCCATGTAAGGTAACAAAGGATAAAATTTGCCAAGATATAAAGTGGATAGATAGCAAGAAAAATCAGAATCAAGTATTGAGCAATCTGTACATTGAGCAGAACTTGCAAGAAAGTAGAAGACTATATCACCCATTGAGTAAACATCAAGACAGCAAACAACAAGCAAGAACATAAGCCATCAGCTTTAGTTATCAATACTTGCTATCGCGGATTAATCTCACTAAATGCAGCCAATGTTGTCACAAAATGCACATAAATAAGGTCGTGATGATCTCAAACCTTTACAAAACAGTCAGCTTTCATTTTCTTTCCTGTCGAACAAAAAACTAAAAACAAAAAAAAAAGTAAGCTTTCAGATCTCATACCATGACCAAAATACCAAAAGATATGTCTTTGGGATTCTAAATTGGATAAAAATATAAACAAATGATTAACTCTCTTTCTAGCAACTCACATTATACACAGATAGTGTAATTCATCGCAAACAACGATGTTTATAGGATCTCATGTCATGTGAATTATCTATTTTCAACAGGTTCAAGTGATACTAATCCATGAGCATTCTCCAGTTTGACTGATCAAACTTGGAAAAAACGTGAAAATCAAAACAAACAAGTATTTGAGACTTAATGCATGTTTCCCAGAAATACAAATGTTAGTAAGCAGGACATGAAACTTTAAGGCCTTGTTTGGATAGCAAAATAGGAGGGAAAGGGAGGGGAGGGGGAAGGGAAGGGGGGGAGGGGAGGGGGGGAGGGGTGTAGGTGTTTGGATACAATTTCCGTCCAAATCTTTCCTATGATGGAGAGATTTTGATTTGGCTTAGAGGAGGGAAAATGTATCCCTCCAAATCCCTCCACCTCCATTTCCCTCCATCCTTGATTGTTATCTAAACAAGGGATTTTAAATCCCATACTCTCCCTCCCTTTCTTTTCCATCCAAATTCCTCCATCCAAACACACTCTAAATGCAACAGTAATACAAACCCAAAAATGTTCAGCCAATTGATGTCTTCATGTTGACATGCCTTTTGAGTATGTAGATTACCATACAAAAAAGCACCAGTCGCAAAGTCACATAACATTGAACGATATGTTCTCAATCATTGATCAATCAGAATGCATCAATCAGGATAATCAAATTAGGGAGTGTGATTAACAACAAAGCATGGATAATAGAAAAAGGTACCACGTTGACATGATACTAGGAGATGACGGTTAATAGGATGTCTACTGAAGAGAAAGATACAACAAATCACATTCCAAGCCATCAACAAAAGGATATAGAAGATCACAGAGCAAGGAACAATACGTCTAATTTATCACTCCTTTCTCTGATGCACGAAAAACATAATCGGAGACAAATTAACACATTTACTCCTTCAGTTCCGGTGGATTCTTTACATTTGCTTTTGATACAAAGACTAAAATAAAAGGCAAAATACCTAAAATACCCTCTCAGCTCATCTGATCCCTCACCCTTTTGTCCTGCCCTACATTTGGGGGTCACAGTAGGGTCAGTCAGGTGATCTATTGTGAAGGTTGTTTGTAGGACTATTTGGGTAGTGTTAGTGTGGTTAGTCTGGGACGTGGAATTGTAAAGAGCGGTTCATGCTCGATGTGAAAGTGATTTCAAGAGAGAAGAGGTAATGAGCAGTGCTCAATTAGTATACAAAATCTTGTGCAAGGCTGGAATACTTTTAAATAACTAACTTTTCATTGGAATGGGTGATTGATAAACCCCTCTGTATTTGATAGACCCGTTTTACGGAATTATTGGGTGAGACGGTCATACAGGAGAACCTATTCGCTTTACGCAATTTAGGACACTCAACAATCAACAGTTAAACGTAAATCAAACAGAGAAAACAGCAATCAAGATCCAAACTTTGAAAATCTAACTATAAAAATCTGCACCATAATTAAATTTAATCAAGATCTAAACTTTACTAATCTAGCAATAACAGCAGCAATAATAATTAATTAATTAAGCGATGATGAGAGAAAACAGAAGGTAGAAATAAAGAGAAAGGAAAGAAACCTGAAGATGATAAGATCTGGATCGGAAAGAGAGAGGTTGAAATCTGAGCGTATTAATGGCGTAAGAAGGTGAATATCGTGATTTGGTTGGAAGACGAAGAAGAAGAGGACATCGCTAGGGCTTGAGGATGATTTTCTGACATTATCTTGTTATAGGGTATTTATACAAAGGTATTTGGGGAAAACACATTTACGAATATATATGAGACGGAGTATAACACGTTATACACTTTCTTCTTTTACACTTTCTTCTTTTAGGAGATAACTAACTTACTTAAATTGTTATTGTATAATCTCCTATATACTAAAAGATTAACACATCTTAAAAAATTCCGCTCAAAATTTTCGCCCATCTGACTAAAATTCTAACTCTCTAACCAAATCTTTTCTAAATATACTTACTATTAATTGACTCCACTAATTAGCTACACTAATTGACAAGTATATATCATAAATACATATATACTGAAATGATTTACACAATATTCAGCAATCTCTACCTAGATTATCTTGCAAATTTTTTGCCTTCTTAATAATATTATAATTTCAAACTCCTTACATTCCCAATCTCTACAATAAGTACATATAAATACAGATATTGTTTTTACCGGTTCTC
>VHZZ01002825.1:5948-19007 GCA_009801015.1 Silene noctiflora | reverse complement strand
ATGTCTCTTTTGTTATGCATGCAACAAGATCCTTTTAATTAATATGTTAATTAATAAAATCAGTATGTTCACATAGAGTATGTGATTTCCTTCACGAAGAAGACCCTTCTCATAAGAGAAGGAGGGAAGGTGATGAGCCTTTAGCTGAAGATATTCCTCAAGTTGCCGACCAGGTCAGGCTGGTCAGGGCTCGGAAGAGCTATCTAGAAACAACTAGGGAGCAGATAAATGCTTATTCTTTCAAGGTGGATGATCAGTTGGTTTCTTCAAATATTGAGGAATCTTCTGCTGAGGTTGTAGAGTCCCTTCTAGCCTTCAGGGAAAATATTGTTGGCCTGCTGTCCCTGGCCCAAGAAGTAGGGTCTTTTGTGGCAGAAGAGGTGCGAGTTTTTGTTCATTGTGCTAATGTGTCCATTCATATCTTGTTTATATTTACTTTTGGCGTCCTGTTTCTAGAACGTTAATGTTAGGCTCCTAAGTGCTTGCCAAGTCAAATCTGCTCATGTCAAGATCAACATTCTGGACTGGAAGATACAGGCTGCGAGGAGAGTTGGATGCTTCTAGGAAGGAGTTGGAGACCTCCAGAGCTAATGAAGTCATTTCCAAGTCTAAATTAGGGTATGCTCAGAATACTGTGAAGTCTACCAATACATAACTAAGCACTGCCAAAGAAGAGTTGGTTGGAGTCAAGGCTGAGTTAGCTGCTGAGAAGCGGGCTATGCAGGAGCTCCTAATCAAGAATGAATAGCTGACAGTTGAGAGGGACGAGGTCCAAGCTAGGTACAAGGATGTTGCCGTCTACTTCTTTGGTAAGGGCAGGGTGGATGCCATGAGTGAGCCTGAGGAAGTCAGGCCTTACTGGAACCCTAACAAGGAAATGCAAGACCTTAATGCCACTTATCCTGAACTGTTCAAGCTTCATGAAAATGAGGATGTTGAGAATGACGAGGTGGATTCTCCTGCTTCTAATGACAAAGGCAAGGATGGTGGAGCTAGTGGCGAGGAGGATGGGGAGATGCCTAATGAGGGTATTGGTTCTACAACTGCCTCTAAGGCAAATTAGATAGTTGGTTTTCCTTATCCAGGCAGGGATGTTCCCTGAAAAAACTTTGTTACTAGTTATCTGAATCAGTTTTTGGCCCATCCAGGGGAGGTGTTCCCTGGACGTACTATGGTTTTTTAGGCTTTCTGAAGTTACCGTTTCTCTTTTGTTTAATTTTATGATCTGTGTTCGTTTCTGGTTTTCAATGTCTTGGTTGGATTTTGATTGGTTTGAGAAGTTTTGTGGCTCTCAATCTGTTGGGAAGGCAAGATCGTTATTAGTCTGGATGGCTTATTTGGGTAGTGGCCTGCTCAAAAGGCTTTGTCTACTCAGTGTAAGGATTCTTCGCCTGTCTGGAGGGCTTATGGCCCTCTGCCTGTCAGGAGAGCTTTGTTATGTGCCTATCTGGAGGGTTTTATGAACAAGTAGTTTAGATCTTTCACCATTCTACTTGCTTTAATTTGTACTGAGCTCAGTTTTCTGCTAAGTTTCGATGCGACAAAACAGTGAGATCAGGCGATCTTTGTTATGTAAGTTTGTGTGAGGGATTGTCTGGAATGCTTTTCAGGCTTAGTGGAGTGGCCCTCAATCCTGAACATTTTTTTAAGTATGTAATAACATAAATCATAGTTACAGAAAAAAGTAAAACAAGTTTTCAGGATTCAAAATAGTCATGTTGCAGGAAAGTTTAAAGAGATAAAGAAAGATATGGAGTAAATCGCAGGACAATTTTATTCATGCAATGGCAATTACAAACATGTAGAGGCATATTAGGCAAGTAACAGGAAATAGTCATGTTCTAGATGCTTACACATGAAACAATTTGAGATGGGTGACGTTCTAGGAACGTGGTATCATATCTCCTTCCAGAGTTTGTAGCTTGTAGGCGCCCTGGCCAACTATGGAATCAATCAGGTACGGGCCTTCCCAGACAGGAGCTAGTTTACCTGCAGTTTTTTCCTTTGTATTTGGAAAAACCTTTCGCAGTACCAGGTCTCCTACCCTGAAAACTTTGATGTTGACATTTTTGTTGTAGCTTCAAGCCACAATTTGCTAGTAAGATGCAATTCTGATCTTAGCTGCATCTCTTAACTCCTCAGCTAGAGTCAGGCTATCCTGCGTCAGAGGTTCATTTTCCACAGTGTTCAGGCTGCATCTAGATGTTGGTACATGTACTTCTGCAGAAATGACTGCTTCACAGCTATAGACCAAGGAGTATGGGGTTTGTCCAGTTGCTGTCTTTGGTGTAGTTCTATCTTCCCAGAGAACTAATGGTAGCTCTTCAGCCCATCTTCCTTTTTTCTTCTTAAGTTTCTTTTTCAGGCAACTGATTACCACTTTATTACTGGACTCCGCCTGACCATTAGCCTTTGGGTAGCCTGGTGTGGAAGTCACCAACTTTATATTCCACTCTGCACAGAAGGCCATCGTTTTGTTCCCCACAAATTGTGTGCCATTTTCACATACTATTTCTGATGGGATTCCATATCTGCAAATAATGTTTCTCTTGATGAACGATATGGCTTCTTTTTCTTTGACTTGCCTGAATGAATCAGCCTCTATCCATTTGGAGAAATAGTCTGTCATAGCCAACATGTATACTTTTTGTCCTAGAGCCTGGGGTATCTTGCCTACAATATCTATCCCCCATTTAATAAACGACCATGGTGCTAATATAGAGTGTAGTAGCTCTGATGGCTGATGGATGAATGAGGAGTTTAATTGGCAGGCTTCACATTTAGAACTGTACGCTAGGCAATCAGCCCTCAGCGTAAGCCAAAAATAGACTGTCTTGAGGACCTTTCTTTCCAGGCTCCTGCCTCCTTTATGGTTGCCATAATGTCCATCATGTATGTCCTGGATTACTTGTTATGCTTCATGTGGTTCCAGGCATCGTAGGTACGGTCCAGCCTGAGACTTTTTAAACAAGGTATTATTGATAATGGTATAGGTAGACGCTTTAATTTTGAATGCCCTTACTTCTTGTCTGTCCTGAGGTAATATGCCTCGCAAGAACCAATCATAGTAAGGCTTGGTCCAAGAGTTGATATTAATAGTGACAGAACAGACTTGTTCAGCCTTACTAATGGTGGATTCAAGCAGGTGGACAATAGGTATGTTTTCAAAAATTGCAGGGCTGAAATTAGATCCTAGGCTGGCTAAGGCGTCAGCTTAGGTGTTCATATCTCTTGGAATTGATTGATATCAAATGAAGTAAATTTTGCACAAAGATTTTTTACAACTTCCAAGTATAAAATCATTTTAGAATATTCTGCAGTATAGATTCCCTTCACTTGATTTGTAATCAAGAGTGAGTCAGATTTTACCTGAACGTTTTACACACCAAGTTCAACGCTTACCCTGAGTCCAACTATCAGGGCTTCATATTCATTGTTTGTGGCTTTAAACTTACAATTGATGGCCTGAGCTATTATATCCCCTTGTGGCGATTTAAGTACTAACCCTAGACCTGTTCCCCTCATGTTTGATGCCCCATCTATGTATAGGACCCATTCCTGGTCAGATACGGGATTATCTAGTTTGTTTACCTCTTTGATCAGGTCAGGCTCTAGGGTTGGGTTGAAATCAGCCACTAAGTGTGCTAGGGATTGGGACTTAATTGTTGTCCTGGGTTCAAAGGTTATGTTATAGGTACTGAGTTGGACTGACCACTTGGCCATTCTGCCTGACAGTTCAGGCTTCCTTAGGACACATTTTATAGGTAAATTGGTCCTGACTATTATAGGGTGAGTTTCAAATTATGGGCGGAACTTCGTACAAGAACTATTAAAGCCAAAACATATTTTTCAAGTAAGTCATACCACATTTCAGCATCGAGAAGACTCTTACTTACATAGTACACATGGTGTTGTAGTCCATCTGCCTCTTTTACCAGGACCCCACTTACTGCTGTCTCGGTGACTGGCAGGTATACGGTCAGGAGTTCTCCCTTGGTTGGCTTAGCCAATAGTGGTGAAGAAGAGAGGTAAGTCTTAAGGTCCTGGAAGGCTAATTCATGTTCAGGCGTCCACTAGAACCGCTTGTTTTTCCTGAGCAGGTTGTAGAATGCTTTGCACTTTTCAGATGACCAAGAGATGATATTCAGGGCTGCAACTCGTCCTGTCATCTTTTGTATGTCTTTGACCGACTTTGGTGATTCCAGCTCCAGGATTTCTCTTATCTGCTCAGGTCTTGGTTCAATTCCTATCTTGGTGACCATATAGCCCAAGAATTTTCCAGCTGACATGCCAAAGTGACACTTGGAAGGGTTTAGCTTCATGTTGCATTTTTCCAAGATTTTGAATGGTACTTCCAGGTCTTTTACATGGTCCATAGCATTTTTTGATATGATTACCATATCATCTATGTAGACCTCCATTGTGTCTCTAATTTGGTCTTTGAACATTGTGTTGACCAGGCGTTTATAGGTTGCCCCTGCATTCTTCAGGCCAAATGGCATCGCAGTGTAGCAGTATATCCCTTTTTAAGTGATAAGGGCGGTGTGTTCCTGTTCAGTTGGGTGCATTTTGATTTGGTTGAACCCACTGGAAGCATCCATGAATGTCAACATTTCATGCCCTGTTGTTGCATCCACCATAGCATCTATATATGGCAGTGGGAACGGATCTTTTGGGTAGGATTTATTCAGGTCTGTGTAGTCTACACACACTCTCTACTTCCCATTCTTTTTCTACACAACCACAATATTGGCTAGCCATTCAAGGTACATGAATTCCCTGATCATTCCCATGTCCAAGTTTTTGTCTACCTCCTCATTGATAATCGTATTCCGCTCAGGGGAAAACTTGCGTCTCTTCTGCTGCAAAGGCTTAAAGGATGTGTCAATATTGAGTCTATGGGTAATAACCTCAGCATCAATGTCGGTCATATCAAAATGAGACCAGGCGAAACAGGAAGATTTATTCTTAAGGAAACTTAACGAACCTAGCCTAACTGGGTCAGGAATATTTGATCCAACCAAAACATACCTATCAAGGTACTCCGGGTCTAAAATTACCTGGTCGGTTTTCATTTGTGATTGTGCTACATAGGTACTCCTGACAGGGTACTGTAATTGCTAGGCGAGAGACTTACCTGCCTTAGAAGGCTTGAGTGCCTCGGAGTAGCACTCCTGGGCGGATTTATGCTTACCTCTGATTGTTTCTATCATCCACTCAGTTTGGATTTTGACACATTGTTGATATGTTGAAGGAATGGCTTTCACATTGTGTATCCATGGCCTTCCCAGGATGGCGTTGTAAGAGGACAGACAGTCCAAGACCCCAAACTTCTCGAAAGATGCAACTCCTTCAGCGTAGGTTGGCAGCTGGATTTCTCCAAGGGTATTCTTAGTTTCACCGCTGAAGCCTACCAGGACACTTGACTTCTTTGTAATCTGGTCCTCATTGATCTTCATAGCTTTCAAGACGTCCAACATTATCAGGTTGACTGAGCTTGCACCATATACAAGGATTCTAAGGACTCTTGCTATTCCAATTTGCATAGTGATGACCAGGCCATCATAGTGTAAGTCAGGAACTCCTTACATGTCACTATCATCGAATGTGATCTAAGGCAAATTTCTTGGTTTGTATGGATACTTCATCTTTATCTCCCTTGCTATCTTCTTTGCTGCTGAGCCGGTCAGGCCACAGATTTCTGATCCTCCATTTATGAATTTAACTTCATAGATGGGTGGTGGTCGCGGCAGGTCACGTTCTGATTGATCTTTCCTGGCTGAAACATCACTTCTTCCTTTGGATGGCATCAGGTCTTTCAGGTAGACTTTCTTTAGCAGGTACATCACTTTCTTGCGTAGTCCTATGTACTCCTCCGTTGTATGTCCTACGTCCATGTGGAATTCACACCATCTGGTTGTATCCTTCCTTGAATTGGGGTTGTCAGTCTTTTTTGGCCATCTGACTACGTCCCCCAAGTTGTCCAGGCGTTTGATAAAGCATGCAATGTCAACAGATAATTTATATTCTCTAATAGATGGGAAGGTGTAAGAATTACCTCGTTGTTCTTGGGTAAGGTTGACTTCTGATCTATCAGGCCTCGGGTACGGTGTTGGCATGAAATTGCCTCCTCTATGACTCTTCCTGTTGGACTTTTCATATTATGATCCGCCTGACGTTTCTGACTTGAAGCTTTTGTCCTCCTCCAGCCGGATATGAGCTAGTGCTTTTACCTGGACATCTTCGAAAGTATGGCAGGGATACTTGGTGAGATCCACATAGAGTTCGCTGTTTGGTAGCAACCCTTGCTTGAGTCCTTCAACGGTTATTCCAATGTCACACCTCGGAATGGACACTTTCTCTTTATTGAATCTAGGTAGAAAAGTCCTGAGTGCCTCTTTTGGTTTCTGCTTCACCCTATAGAGATCACTTCACCGCTTTTCGAGTTCCCTACTACTGGCAAACTACTGATTGAAAGTGTTCACCAGGTCAACAAAGGACTTGATGCTTCCATTTGGTAGATTAATATACCACTGTAGTGCAGGTCCGGTCAGGGTTGTTCTGAAGCCCTTGCACATGCATACTTGTCTCAACTCATTTGGTATTGATGTTGTTAGCATCCTATGCTTATAGAAAGCTGCATCATTTTGGGGATCTGCAGTCCCATCATATGTTCTCATTGATGGCACTGCAAACTTCGTGGGCAGATCTATCTTTGTTATCTCATCAACGAAAGGTGAGTCAATATAACTTTCAAGGTTCACTTCCTCAATGGTGGCTGGTACTCCAGGGATCTTTTCAAATTTCTCATGGAGTTTCTGGATCTCCTGAACCACTACCATCATTATTGTTGCCCCTGATTTCTCTGAATCTCTTGGTTCCTCATGAATCTCTTCATCTGAATCCAGATTTGCGGCCTTGTTCTTTGCAGGACTAGGACTTCCAAAATTGGAGAAGTCTATATTCTTTATTATTGAGGAGAATGGGGTTCCTAGATGGATCTTGGAATTTGAGCGTGACGTCTTGTTTTCCAATCTCTTCTTCAGGCTTGACTCTGATTCTCTCAGCTTTTGAACCTCTGCTTCCGCCTGGGCCATTCTCTCCTTGGGTGCCTCCATTTCCAATAGTTGCTGCCTGGCTGCGGTTAGTTGTTGTTCTATACTGTCTCTTGTCAAATTTTGCGGGTTGGAAATTTTTGATTTTGTTTTTTATTTTTGATTATTTCTGAACTAGAATCTCCCACGGTGGGCACCAGTTGTTTTAGCAATTTTCCTGATAGGGAAACTACTTGCCTGATAAGATGTGCAGGGTAATCTAGATCAACTAATTATGCCTGATAAGATTACAACGAATATAAAATAACAATTTAAGAAGGAATAACACAGAGATTTGAACGTGGAAATCCCTTATGAATTGGGAAAAAACCACGGGCACCAAGACATGAGATATTTTTCACTAAGTATAATTGGGATTTAGTAGTTTACAATGATAGTATGAGCGTATGGAATATTAATTGTGTGTGTACATTTGTGTATTAGTGTTCTGTTTATATGCTTCAATAGTGCAACGGATTCTTGGCCAAAAATGTGGAAGTTGTTGCTTGTTAATAGGCAACGTGCCTTTTGTTGTTGTTGTTGCTGTGCGATCCTTGATAATAAGCCTTGTTGACTTGTTCTTCCACGAGAATAGGAACCAATATTCCAGCCATTATTCCAGCTCGTGACTATTACTTTTAGTATTCAATGCTTATTTTCTCTATCCGTTATTGATATTGGGTCATCCTGACTAGCCTGACCTGATACTCTTCTCTTGGCTGATGCTTGCTATGCCAATCCCTGCATTTGTGATCCCCCGGCAAAAACTGACCTGATAGATCATTGACATGCCCTGGCAGGATTTATCCTAACTCAACAGTAACTATATTAAATGTATTAAATATAAAACTATAAGTCAACGATTACAAGTCTCAAAGTAAAATACAACTTCAAAATCCAAAGGTGAAAAAACTGGTGACGACTCAGCCCTGCCAAACCCCGCAGCAACGTCAACATCCATCATCGTCTGCTAAACCAACTGCTCACCATCCCCGAATGGATCACCACAGCTTTGAAAACATAAATGGGGTCAGCTAACTGTATAACAATACGACATAATATAAATCATAAACATCCACAGTGAACTGTAACAACCATCTCCAAACTCCATAGTAACCAGTAACTGACTACACACCGAGGTGTGTAGCCCTGCCAGATTATCCATCGTAACAGGTAATCCTCGCCTCTAGTGGGGACCGCAGCCGTACCACCTAAGTCTTGTTCATCGTAACGAAAGAACCCAAGTCTATTAATGTGCACATCCCCCTTGCGTCGAGAAACACAAGAGGCGAACAATAGGAGTGAGACCATCTCTCGAAATGGCTGACAATAACAACACAATATCACCATCGTAACTCAATCATAAAATAACCATAAAGATCGTCACATCATATCCATACTGATACACAACCAACTGACTAGGGAAAATCCTACCTGAAAAGGCAAATCCACGCAACACAACAAGATGGCCTAAAAAGCTTCTTCTACAAAATCTCCTCCTAGAATTATAGCAATCAATCAATATATTTGAATATAAAAGCTAATACCCCCAAAACCCCCAAATCACCCAATTAGGGTTTGATCAATCTAACTAAAACGATAAAAGACCATGCTAGATAACTTACTCCGACGATTACGAAAGCAAGGATGTAAAAATCCTCAAAAGTGACGAACCCTAGCCTTGAAATGACGAAGATAGGTGGAGAAGCAGTAACGTCGTTCTTGTTTTTTGTGAAAAGTGATTAGGAACTGATTATGAAATGTTTTAAGTTAAAACACGTAATGTAAGCTTCTCGATCTATCTCAATCAAATCGCCCCGTAATGAACCGGACACTCGACCGAGTGGGATACACTCGATCGAGTATGTAATACTACGGTTTTCTGTGCCTGTAGCTACTCTATCGAGTAGGGCTTACTCTGTCGAGTAAGTCATGTCAGTTTTGGAATCAGGTTCTGCCTGATGGGCACTCGATCGAGTAGGGGTGGTACTCGATCGAGTAAGGGGCACTCGATCGAGTACGTAACTTACTCGATCGAGTAAGTCCGTCTTACGGGTTTTGTTAGTCGGGTTTTGTTAATAACGCGAGATTTAATATGTTAATTACACCGACAGTTTCTTTCACTTTCATTATTCATCTTTCTCAAAAGAAAACCTTTCAAAAGCAAGAGAGAACGTAAGTTTGTCTTCCTCACGTTATTAGCAAATCCCAAGGCTAGAGTCGTCGGTTTCTGAAGATCTTTACATCATTTTGATCGTTATCTCGTAGGTAAGTCTTGCGTACCGTTTTCGTATCATTTAGTTTATGTTGTTTAATCCCTAATTGGGTGTTGTGGGGGTTGATTGGGGGTTTTGGTGGTGGTTATTATAATTGTGTAATTGTATGCTTGTATAGGAGATGAATTCATAGAGGAGCGTTTCTGAGCATTGATTGTTTACTTCGTGGTGATTGCCTTTCAGGTAGGGTTTCCCTACTCGGTTACTGATTTCGTATGTTTGGCATTGATTGCATTGATTGCATTGTTTATTATGTTTATGGATGTTTGGATGTTTGGATGTATGTTGTGGTATGGTGGAATCGTTGTACTGGATGTGTTGCGAGGTGCGTCCTCGGCTGAGTGGGGTCACTTGCGGGAGTGACTCCACGCCCTTGATTTGCCCTCCGTGGTACCCGCCACGGGAGGGGATGTGCACATTAATGAACATGGGTTTTCGCTCGGATAAGATRAGCGGGGMTTAGGTGGGAACGACTGTGGTCCCCCACTGGCAGGRCTACACACCTCGGGTGTGTAGTCGGTGATATGRAGTGTTGGTGGAGTTGGTGTGGCTTGTGWTGYTTTCTATACTTGGTTTGTGTTGTCAGTAACTGACCCCGGTTTATGTTTTGAAATCTGTGATGATCCATTCGGGGATGGTGAGCAGTTGTTGAGCAGGTTTGATACGCATGCACACGGGATAGCTGGGTGGTCACCACGAGTCTAGAAGTCTTCCGCTGAGTCCAATTCTGTAGTGTTGTTAGGCATTTTGAGTTATTGTACTTTTGGTTGAGACAGTTTTGCTTTGTTTTGTAAACAGTTGAATTCATTTGTTAAAGCTTGTTTCTTTATTGTCTATTTTATTATCATTGCCTCGGGAAACCGGGATGGTAGCACCTTTATGCCTAAGGTGGCCTTGGTCAGGCACTTTGGAGTGTGGGGGTGTTACAAAGTGGTATCAGAGCGACGATTTTGGAACCTAAAACTAATGAACACAATGAAAATAGGGAGTCAAATAAAATAAACCCGAGGTAGAAGTTGTAGGAGCTCATGCAAAGGCTTGGGAGACGTCCTAAAGTCGCGAACTCGCCCTACCGCTTCAAACGGGTCACAAGGGGGTGTCATGGGATCGCTATATGCTACTTTGTGGTATTATATGTGCGTTGTATGCTATGTTGCGTAATGATGTTGGGAATATATGATGATGCATGTTGTGGGGGGAGGGAGAATGGAATGTGTATGTATATGATGTTGTATGGTGCAAATGAATATGTTGTGGTTGGTTATGTTGTTTATAAGATGTGGCGAAGGATATTAAGTAGTTGTATATATATATATATGTATATGCGTGTATGTTTAATGTTGCGAAAAGTAGTTTGATTAAAGCATGCGGGTAGTGTACGAGTCAGCATGACTCGATCGAGTGGGTGGAACTCGATCGAGTAGGTGGGACTTGATCGAGTGGGCTGAGCTCGATCGAGTGGGGTATGTGATGATGTTGGGCAGGATACTATTTTTTAGCACTCGGTCGAGTTGGTGAGGCCCTCGATCCAGTGAGGGCTACTCGATCGAGTGGGTCTGGGGGCTGGATCGAGTCGGTTTTTGAAGGGTTTTGTCAGATTCTGGAGTTGAGGCACTCGGCCGAGTAAGTAGGTAGCTCGATCGAGTGGATATGGCTACTCGATTGAGTGTGTTCTGTGCAGGCCGTAAATGCTTTGTGTTATGGGATGCGTGTTTATAGTTTACCTTTTCTTACGTATAGTTAAAGATGCCGCCAAAGGGGAATGCTGCGTACGCAAGAGCTGAGCTAATGAGTGTGGATGAGGTAGCTAAGATGCTAGAACATCAGAATGCGCTTACTGAGGCGCTGAAAAAGTTTACTAAGGAAAAAGAGGCTGGGGTGGATTTAGCTAAGATGAGCACTACTATAGCTCGCTTCAATCCAAAGGAGTATGTATGGGAACTGGGGAGCCGATTCTGCTGGATATTTGGCTTATGGAGATGGAGAATATTTTAAAGGTGGTGCATTGTCCGGAGGATTTCCAAGTGGAGCAGGCTGCGTTCTACTTGAGGGGAGCTGCGGGTGAATGGTGGGATAAGGTGAGAGAGAGTGCTTTGGATTCATATCTGAAGCAAGGGAAGTCTACAATACCTTGGAGAGAGTTCAGGAGGGCTATGCGTAGGGAGTTTGTACCTGAGCATGTGCGTAGCAAGCTGAGGGAGGAGTTTGATGACTTCAAAATGACTCCAGATATGTCGGTAGCTCAGTACTACCATTTGTTTAATGAGAAGTCGAGGTATACTGAGGATATGGGGCTGAGTGAGGAGAACCTAGCGCTGAGGTTTGAAAAGGGGTTGACCTACAAGATCATAGAGAAGCTACCGATTAGGGTCCTTTCGGATGTCAAGGAGGTCTATGAGCGGGCGGGGAGAGAAGAAAGGTTAGTTGAGCTTTCTAAGGAGAATAGGGAGAGGGGATCTGAGAAGAGGAAGGCATAGAGTGAGGGCGGCGGTCAGTCTGGTTACAAGAAGAGTAACCATAGTCAGGGAAGAGCTTACTCTTCAGGAACGGGGTTTAGCAGTGGAGCATCGTATGGGCACAGTCGTGGCAGTGGAGGTAGTAGTTGGGGCATTTCTTGTTTCAACTGTGGCGGTATGGGCCATAAGAGACATGAGTGCACCAGTGCTATGGTGAAGGGCTTCCAGGGATCATTGCAGGGGAGTTTCTCTCAGAGACCGTCGTAGAGTTATGCTAGCAGCAGACCGGCTGGGTCGTGGAGTGGACAAGGAGGTCGGGGCAACAACAATGGGGGGAGCTAACCGCACTGGCGGTAATTCTTATAAGGGACCGGCTACCAACAACAACCAGGGGTCGGCTGCAAAGCCTTCTGCTTCAGCAAGTACCGTCCAGGGAGGCGAACGGAAGACCAGCGGCAAGTTGTTCATGATGGACAAGAAGGCAGCCGAGGATGATGCTCACGTGATCACGGGTACCTTTCTTGTTAATGGCGTTTTTACTTTTGTTCTGTTTGATTCGGGAGCGTCTCATTCTTTTGTATCTTCGAGTCATGCTAAACTTTTGGGTTTAAGGGAGTTTGAGTCTGTAAAGGATGAGGTTTTTATACCGTCGGGCGAGTCTGTATCATGTGGGAGGTTGTATAATGGTGTGTCTATGATAGTGAGGCAAGTTGACCTTCCAGTGGACTTGTTCGAGTTTCCTATGGATGGGTTTGAGATGATAGTGGGTATGGACTGGTTGGGTAAGTACAAGGCCAAGATAGATTGTCATCAAAAGAGGGTGTCTTTGAGGGGTCCTAAGGGGGTGAGTGTTTCTTATCGTGGGTTTGTTATCAAACCTAAAATCAAGGAAGGGGTGTCCATTGATTCTATGCCATGTGAGAGACGATCGTATCGAGAGTCCAGAAGCTGATCAGATACCAGTGGTGGGGGAATTCCCGGATGTCTTTCCGGAGGAGATACCGGGGTTGCCGCCGAAGAGGGAGGTAGATTTTAGTGTGGAGTTGAAGCCAGGGACGGGACCGATCTCTAAGGCCCCGTACAGCATGAGTCCTAAAGAGTTGGAGGAGTTGAAGAAGCAGCTGGATAATTTTATTGATAGAGGATACATTAGACCTAGTATATCGTCGTGGGGAGCACCAGTTCTATTTGTGAAGAAGAAGGATGGGAGCTTGCGGTTGTGCATAGATTACC